>JAPMUY010001971.1:0-140000 GCA_026901105.3 Galaxias olidus | reverse complement strand
CAAAGACTTGGACCTGCTGGAACATCATTTGGTACTGGTGATGAAAGAGCAAGTCACACCACAGGTATGTTACAATAGCTTCCCACACCAGGAATGCTCGGCAGCCGGTGAAAAGGGAAGAAAACTATCACTTTGTGGTTTGCTTCTTGTTAAATGTGCTTCCAACCCAAAAGAAACATTTCATTGACGTTCAAATAAATTGACTATTCAAAAGACATGTTTAAGCCATCACAAACCATTGATCCTTGACCCAAAGGTCTTTTAAAAAATGTGCGGGGGTACCCATGCATTAAACTCCTTTTATTACACTTACGTGATGGAGTCACCTCATCCATGTCAACCATGTGTATCATTATGCCTTCAAGCTGGGACCTAAGACCTCGGAACTGTATAAATTTGTTTCAGAGTAGTATCAAAGTGAAAGACTGAGAGAAAGTGTCAGCATAATAATGCATGAGAGTATTATATGCACCATGCATTTTTTAATCGATAAAGAGGACAGCACTACAGCCAACCGATGTAATGTAAAGTAGAATTATTGTGTCACTGAGGACCTACATGATACTTAAAACATCACAGTAGACCACGTGAATTACTTTCTTGACACATGAATATGAATGATGTGGAGAAGGATATAGCTTCCCAGGATAGAAAGATATAGCAAGAATGGACACGATGAAGTCATATGACAACATACGACATATGACACTGAAATATAAGTGAGAGATGGATAGGGAATGAATACCTCAGTTTTCGCAATGCGGAGAGAAAAAGAGGACCCATGGCAATTGAACATTCAATTGAATGTGTGTGTGTGTGTGTGTGTGTGTGTGTGTGCGTGACCCAGAAACCTCAGGGTTGTGTTTACCGTTGACTGCTTCTCTCTCTCTCTCTCTCTCTCTCTCTCTCTCTCTCTCTCTCTCTCTCTCTCTCTCTCTCTCTCTCTCTCTCTCTCTCTCTCTCTCTCTCTCTCTCTCTCTCTCTCTCTCTCTCTCTCTCTGACTCTCAGTCTCACTCTCACTGTCATCTCTCAAGGCTTTATATTTTTGGTCACCTACATGTGACCCATAATCTCCAGTTGAATCCATAAAACATGTTCCTTTTATGTCACTGACACACCTGCGCAAATAATTACACAATTACAAAAAACAACTTAAGCATGCATATAAGAAACTTACCAATAAACAAAAGCATTCTGTTTTCTAATTGTCACAGCTACTGTTAAATAAATAAATATGACTGTGTACAAGGATTCCAGGTCAGTGTGTCCAACATAGCACTTACGCTCCCAAACAGCAGTATCCCACGTCAACATTTCCGTCATCCCGGGTTCTATTGCCAGCAGGCTGCCACAAAATAGGTTTGGGAACACTGTGACGCCAAAGTACCAAGAGTTGGGAATCAGGCTCAAATCCAGCCCCAGGGAGACTGTTGTTCACCGACACAAACTGTTCCCTCCTTTAGATCGCTTGCCTCAAGCACATTCAGTGATATCCATCTCCTTTCACTTCCACACAAGATTCTGACTTAGAGGAGAAATAATTGACGGGAATACAGAGAGACAAAGCCTTTATACACAACATTGACTGCATGTCGTATGCTCGGGATCTCAGTCAACAGCCGCAAGGAGACATGTCAATGATATTCTTTCATTAAAGTAATATTTTACTCATGGGGAAAATATAGTCATTTGTCAAGCAATTACACTACGAGCAATTGTGTTGGGAAATATGTTTATTTATTTATTTATTTATTCATTCAGAGATGGCACGGATGGCCTTGGGGGAACATTTATACAACAAATGTATGCTTCCTGAGATTTGCCTTGCTCAGAATCAACGAAGGTCAACACAAAGTCAATCCCACGTGATGTCTACCGTGTGTATTACATAGAAGTCTTACACACAAGCTATTGTTGATTCTCTAGAGAACACGTGCCACTTACAATGATGTACGCCCCTTCCCCTCTTCCCTGGTTTACCTCTGGCTTCCCCCCACCTCTCTCTTTGTTTACTTTTAAGTCTCTCATCTTTTTCCTCTCTCAGTTCAGTTGAGAGTCTATCAACCCCATTTTACCTTGTCCCCTCTGAAACCCTCCTATTGGCCCCCTTACACTGATCATCTGTAATTATCTCTTCCTCCTGTTCTTCTCCGTAGTCCTTCCTTCCTGTTTACCTCTGTGCCGTCCCTCCTGGAGACGGCTGAGGTTGCCTGAGCTCCGTACTCTCTGCTATCAGGTTCCCACGAGGACATTTCGTTCTGGAAAATGAGCCACCGTTATTCTCAACAGTGAGCAGCTATTGTTCTGGGAAAAAACACTCCCCCAGAGACCACATGAGACACCGCACCTATGACAACACACATACACACATATACACACACATACACACACATCCTTGTATCAGAAGGGTGTTTAGTAGGTTTGTTTACGAAGTTATCTAGTAAGCCAAGTGTTTAGTAAGCCAAGTGTTTACTTGGCTTCGGAGTCCTGGCTGTTTGGGTGTTATGATAACAGTTATGTACCTTTGGTTTATTTGAGGAAAGGCCTCCCCTGATTGTTTGAAAAAGGAATGAAAAAAATAGAGAAAGAGAGAAATTAAGTAACAGACAGAACAGAGGCAGGGGGACTCAGAAAGAGATGAGACATGAAAAGAGAAGGTGAAAGACTATCATAAGGTAAGCAAAGCATGCACACTGCATGTAGAAGTGCAAGGTTTTGGCGGCTTTCAGTGGACCTACCAGAAAACTATTTGCTTGCCATAAGCACACACAGACCGAGCAGCGTTTTACAGGGAGCTAGAGTGTGGTGCTGAAAGGAACTCACATGTTGGTCGCACTGTACTAGGTCAAATAGAGCCCTGTCATTACCAACACGGCAAGCAAGAAGAAACACTGAGTACTCCAGGGCTTCCTGCGCTCTACTTGCATTATACTATTTCCTTGTACACTATGTGTCCTTGAAGTTGCAGTAACACAGAAATGGAGCTTAAGTAAAGCTCAGGCAGATGTATGTGCGCTGCTGACATAGGCCGTCATAGTGCGTGTGCTACGCACACTAATCACTTGACACACCTGTGCACCATTAAATGTCATATCAATGACAATGAGGGAGGGGGAGGTATTTAAAAATGTCCTAAAGTCAAAGTTAGCTTGTGTGCATGAAGTGATGGGAAAACGCTCCCACTTTCACCCCCCAACTGCCACGTCAACCGCTACCTTGGGTCCAAAGGGGGATTGATGTATGTGTGCTTCCCGCCTCTGAATTTTGTCCCGGATATGCACAGCAGGTATGTGTGGTTTTTCATGGAAAATGGCGGCGCGTGAACAACGCGAGGCTCAGTGTCTCTCCAGACTTCGCAAATTAGCGGTGTTTTACCTGCTCCTAACTGCACTGATCATTCAGAACTGCACTGCTTTAACATCCTATAGCAGACAGGAGCTTTTGGACTTTAGAATACACTATTCTGACAGTTTTCTAGCCGATCTTCAACTCATCCCGGAGATCTCCAGAACACCGGAGGCTGCCCACTCTTCTCGGCCGAGCGGAAGTGGTCGCAGACGGCGTCGAGACCGCAAACAAAGGCGGGGTAAGCGCGGAGGGCTACGAGCTAAGCTAAAGCTAACACCGCATCGGCTCCCCTTACCCAGTATTTTCCTCGCTAATGTCAGGTCTCTGATGAATAAGATGGACGAACTTCGACTCTGCCTTACCAATAATAAACGGATTATGGACGCAAACGTCATGATTTTTACAGAGACATGGTTAAGTAGCCTTATTCCGGACAGTGCTATTGAGTTAGCAAGACGCCACACTCACCGTGCTGACAGAACGGCAGATGGCTCCGGTAAAACCAGAGGCGGAGGACTGTGCATTTACATAAACAAAGCTTGGTGCACTAACTCTGCCATCACCGAGAGACACTGCTCACCTAACGTGGAGTTTCTCATGGTAAAATGCAGACCCTTTTACCTCCCAAGAGAGCTCACATCGGTCATAGTCACTGCTGTATACACACCACCGGATGCTAATGCTAAGCTAGCAATGAAAGAACTATATGCAGCCATTAGTAAACAGCAGACAACGCATCCAGAGGCTGCCTTTATTGTTGCGGGGGACTTTAATCACTCCAACCTGAAGACAGTCCTCCCCAGACTACATCAACATGTTTCCTGCCACACTAGAGGGAATAAGACACTGGACCATGTTTACTCCAACATAGCTGGAGCTTACAAAGCTACACCCCTCCCCCACATAGGTCAGTCAGACCATCTCTCTATCTTTCTCACCCCCAAGTATTCACCACTCATCCAACGTGTGGAACCTACAGTGAGGACAATAAAAGTGTGGCCTGAGGGAACAGACTCTTTGCTGCAGGACCGGTTCAAACAAACAAATTGGAATATGTTTGCCACTCAGGCAACCTGTCACTCCCATACAGACATTGAGAGCTTTGCTTCCTCTGTACTGGACTACATCTCCAACACCATAGATAGCGTCACCACTCAGAAACAGATCACCATGTACCCAAATCAGAAGCCCTGGATGAATAGGGATGTTCGTCTCCTACTAAAGGCCCGCAACATCGCCTTCAGATCGGGAGATTCACAAGCCTACAATACAGCCAGGGCCGACCTGAAGCGGGGCATCAAGAAGGCCAAGCACTGCTACAAGCTGAAGGTTGAGGGGCACTTCTCCAGCTCCAACCCCCGACGTATGTGGCAAGGCATTCAGGCCATCAGTAACTACAAGCCCACCAACCCCTCCCCCTTCCTCCGATGTTTCCTTCCTCAATGAGCTAAACAACTTCTATGCTCGTTTTGAGAAGGACAACCAAGTACCGGCAATAAAGGCAGAGCTGACTGCTGACCACCCACCCCTAACACTCTCTCCCACTGATGTCAGAGCAGTGTTGAGCAGGATTAACGCACACAAAGCTGCAGGCCCCGATGGCATCCCTGGACGCGTGCTCAGAGCATGTGCTGGTGAGCTAGCGGGGGTCCTGACGGACTTATTCAACCTGTCCCTGGCCCAGGCTATTGTGCCGACCTGCCTCAAATCTACCTCTATTGTGCCGATACCGAAACATTCCACCCCAACTTGTCTCAACGACTACCGCCCAGTAGCACTCACCCCCATCATCACAAAGTGCTTGGAGCAACTGGTTCTGGCACATCTCAAATGCTGTCTTCCACCTACCCTGGACCCACATCAATTTGCCTACCGCAAGAACAGGAGCACAGAGGATGCAGTCTCCATTGCACTGCACTCTGTCCTCTCACACTTGGACTATAGGGACACATACGCCAGAATGCTATTCATAGACTTTAGTTCAGCATTTAATACTGTCATCCCCTCTAAGTTGATCACCAAGCTCAAAGACCTGGGCATTGGAGCTTCCATCGGGAACTGGTTATTGGACTTCCTGACCAACAGGCCCCAGCATGTTAAATTAGACCATCACTGCTCCTCCACTCTCATGCTAAACACGGGTGTACCACAAGGCTGTGTGATGAGTCCGTTCCTCTACTCCCTATTCACTCACGACTGCAGACCTGGACATAATTCCAACACCATTGTCAAGTTTGCAGATGACACCACAGTAATTGGCCTCATCAAGAACAACGATGAGTCGGCCTATAGGGAGGAGGTGGATCGCCTGGCTGCGTGGTGCGGCGACAACAACCTCCTGCTCAACACCAAGAAGACCAAGGAGCTCATAGTGGACTTCAGGAGGAATGCTGACACTCATCCACCCATCCACATCAATGGTGCGGCAGTGGAGTGTGTGAACAGCTTCAGATTCCTGGGGATCCACATCTCACAAAACCTCACCTGGACAACCAACTGCTCCAACCTGGTCAAGAAGGCTCACCAGCGGCTCTTTTTCCTGAGGAGCCTGAGGAAAAACCACCTCTCTTCAGACATCCTGGTGAACTTCTACCGCTGCACCATCGAGAGCATCCTAACCAACTGTATTACAGTTTGGTATGGGAACTGCTCTGTCGCAGACCAGAAGGCGTTGCAGAGGGTGGTGAAAACCGCCCAGCGCATCGCTGGAGCCCCACTTCCTGCTATAAAGGACATCTACAGGAAGCGTTGTCTTAGGAGGGCCATAAACATTAGAAAAGACTCCTGCCACCCAGCACATGGACTGTTTGCCCTCCTGCCCTCTGGGAAGCGCTACAGGAGCCTACGGACCAAGACCACTAGGTTCAGGAACAGCTTCTTCCCCACAGCTGTCTCCCTGCTGAACTCTGCCCCCCATGCCCCACCCCACCCCTAACACATATACACACGGATCTGAGCACCAGGACTCTACCAAGTATCATTGCACTACTGTAGATATGCTGTTTATAATGTAAATCATTTTCCCTGCACTACTGTACATACAGTATACTATATATTCTGTAGATTATGTAAATCATCCATTGCACTGTACTGCACTGTACATACTGTATACTTAACATTCTGTAGATAATGTAAATCACCCACTACTGTACACTACTCATATCGTAATTTATTTATACTGTTACCATAGCCTGTTCATAGACATAGATATAGACACTGCACATATGTATATCTTTTTTTTATATCATTTCATACTGCACTTTGTAAATTATGTTATTTAAACACTGCTAAAAGCACTTCTGGTTGAGATGCAATCTGTATTTCGTTGCTTTGTACTTGTGACATGCGCAATGACAATAAAGTTGAATCTGAATAATCTGAATCAGGGAGCTTCAAATGTTCAGCAGACCCAACCATGCCAAACTGATGTGTATTCACATTCAATAAATGTTTAAGCTGGATGAGTTTGTCTGATTGAAAAAAATATTCGATTCAGAGTCCATCTTAGAAATACAATTCTGAGGGCACAGGTTGCTGCAGTTAGACTGAAGATGAACTTTCTTTGTACACAGGTGTCCACACTGATCACTCCTATTGAGAGTAATCTAGAAATGATAGCACAAGCATAAATGTTGGGGGGAAAGAAAATAGTGTTTATTGTGTTAAATCACCAGCTGGTAAAAGACAAGGTCAGCCTTATTCTCCTGTATTTTCTTTCTTTTCTTCCAGTTTTTCTTTTCTATGTTAAAAATCTCGGGTTTGTCTACCTCGACCCCACTGCGCGCAGCAACGGATCCTCTTACAGCTGCGTTTTATAATTGTCCAAATAACACAAAATCTCTCAAAAATGAATTATAAACTTCAATAAATATGTATTTTTTTAAGTTGCCATTACTTGTTATTTAGGTAGTGTGATATAGTCTGTTTCTTAAGTTATTATTAGCCACATATAGAAACATATTTTGTATTTAAGGTTTTTTCTTTCATTGTTTTAGTTGTGCGTGTTTGAATATCCGAGGTGCTTACTGTGCACGTAATTAGTATGTATAAACATTCCACATTCAACCAATTTTTCAATTATGTGACACGATGACGTCAATGGTGAATCTTTGCTGGGCAGGTAAAGGCTATGAGTATTGAATGTCTGTTTACCAGTTGGTCTGTTTCTAGACCTTTCACTGGGCTCTATGGTAAACCTGCTGGGTGACCTTGGGCTGGCCTCTCCTCTATTGTCATCTCTATGGGCTCCTTTTTGACCAAACTGAACTGTGCTGGGGGGCAAGTGGCTCACTTGGATAGCTGTCCATCAGGAACAATAATGATTTTCTTTTACAGTAGGTATCTTTTATACAAAGAAATGTGATTTTATCAATGTATTTATTTTAAACATCTCAAACAACCTGCTAAATAGATCAAAACAGTAAGGTCATTGTATGTTATGAGTTATAGATCGTTACCCTACAAACAATATCACGACCAGCACAGAACGTGTGCAGGTCAACCTTACAGTATGAAGCCAGTTTGTTGTAGCTCATGACAATAGTAGCACACTTAGTGCAGAAAGGGGGGTGGTGTTATATTGCCCAAGACATCGGCTCACATCCTGTAAATAGAGCCGTTACTGTAACTGGTTGCCATGGTAACCATGTTTACTGTACATGTGTTTGGTCCAGTACTACAACTCAATTAGCTTAATTTTACATGGTGAGTGAGTATAGTGAGCAATTGACGAGGGACTTGATTTGTTTTGCTGTTTACATCCCGGATGAGCACATGCTGTGCTCCGACGATGAGCTCTCTCTTCGCATCTTAATATGACGTGAAAGCATAGACACTGTTGTAGGCTAAACCTGAGGGATGAAGTGATTCAACATCTCTAACAGGTACTGGTCAGTGTCTAGGCCCCACTAAACTTGCTGGGGGGGAACAAGATAGAATCAGCGAGCTGAACTGCATCAGAGCTATTACTAGCTACAGTTCATGCAAGGGCCATTGTGCAATTTATGGGGAAAGATGCAGAGTTGAAATAGAAAAAAAATGTTAGGCTTAGAAGATCCCTCTCAAATCTACAAATTCTCATAGTATATAAGTAGGTATGCCACTGATTTGCTATGCTAATTTCAGTGTAAAGACAAACGTAAAACTTATTTTCGTGTCCAATGACCAAAAATCTAACAAACTGAATATATCAAATAGATAACAAATAATTTTCTTCTGTAAGTTTCTGGTATAACTAAATGAATGTGACAAAAGCCCATAATTCTGTCAATTGTCTTTGCAAAATACCGTACATGAAATCCATGTTGTTTTTCCCTCTATATAATCTGTTTATAATTCTAATGAAGTTATTGACAAAAATATTTATGAACATAGAAACAACATCCCAACTTCGCTGGGCTTAAATCTGTACTTTTGTATGGTAGATTTTGTTATTAGAAGTTATCTTAATGTTGTTAATAGGGAGAATGAACATTAACATAAATACTTAATAATGCTGAGCTATCACCGTGTGTGTATGTGTGTGCATTTCCGCTTTGCAATTGTTCTCCCTCTTACATTTTGTTGAGTCATGAGTCCTCCATGTTGTTCATTCTATAAATACCTTTGTGTTTACGTGCTCACTGAACTGGGCCACATCAATTAATTATTCAAGATGTGGAAAAGGTTGAAGACTGGATTTGTTTCTGCTTTGTTTTTCCATGTAGCCGGGGAACCTCCACAGAGGACGAGAGACATACAGAGAGAGGAGTAGTGAAGGAGAAAGAGAGAGTGTGTAGAGTAGTAAGAGGGGAAGAGTGTCTTGGTGCGTGTACTTCAAGGCCAGTCAGTCGTGACGTCCCTCCGGACACAATGTCCATGGAGCCCCTATTGAACTGTGAAGCAAGGTGCACCCAAAGATCAACTCCACAGGGTGAAATGAGTGGGTGAGTTTAACATCAAACAATTTGCTGTAAGTACTTTGTGTTGCATTTACTTAGCTTAGTGCTTAAATATGCTTTCAATAAAACTTTTAGATTTTCAGTTACTCAGAAGGACCTCAAGGACAGATACTGCTTGACAAAGGCAACAGCTTTGCCATGGGGAAACAAGAAAGGTTGATGTGGAATTTGAACAGACCTTTATTCTTTCAGTGGAGCCCATGGATGTGGAATGTTCAGAGAATGAAGGGTCCTTGATTGTAAAGCTTTGACGTCAGGAGTGCTTACATGTGCTACAATTGGCTGCTTCTTTACCTGTGTTCGTAACCAAGGTGAGAAGTCGAAGCGACTTACTCTCTCATTCTGTGTGTGTGTGTGTGTGTGTGTGTGTGTGTGTGTGTGTGTGTGTGTGTGAGGGAGAGAACAGGGAGGTCTGAGCATCATGTTCACCTCAGGCATTACACTTTCAGTCTCCCCCACATCGTCAATTGTGTCCGACTGGCCAAACTCCAAGCAACATTTGTTGGCTTGTCTGACAAAAAAAATTACGAAATATATTCTTTCTTTGCTTTCTTTCTTTCTTCCTCTGTAGCAACCTCACACTATGTTTGTGTTTCAGACCACACCAGATGTGTAAGCTATCATGTGGTGATAGTGATTGTGTTTATGGGAGCCTGTGCAGGTTCATGCAGGTGATGTGTGTGTTGGTGAACGTTTGTGTGTGTGCGATTCTCATATCCATGCCCTTATTTTTGACATGGCTTCATTTAGAATTGTTCTGGGGGCGCAGATTATTTCTTTAAAGAATATATAAAAAAGTGCTATAATAATTGTTATTTAAAGTAGCTAAATAAAATACTTTTTATTTTCCAAAATATTGATGAGTTACGTTAAAGAAGTGGGTGGTTATTGTGACCTGGTAGCCTAGGGGAGAGAGTTCTTATAGGTCATCTATGGTCACTATCTGTACGTACACACACACACACACACACACACACACACACACACACACACACACACACACACACACACACACACACACACACACACACACACACACATGAACTGGCTGTTCGGGTCAGCAAGGCTGCGTCCACTGTAAACCAGAATGGATACAAAAGAAAGGAATCCTGTGAATGTCCCATGCTCATTTACTGACAGCTATTCTGTTGTTTGCTTTGCAGCTTTTGTTATTAGCTGGTGGGTGGGGCTTGTTTAGTAAAAGAACCTATTAGCATCAGCAAACTCCTGGTTCTTTCATAAAGAAGGCATGCATTCTTGTAACACGGCAGCCACATTATTCTGTTGTTCTGAACTAATGCACTGCATTGTGGGAAAGTAAGCCCATGGTCAAAACTCTTGTAGTGTACTCTGGTTGCTCCTTCCCACTAACATAAACCCATATGTTCCCAGCAGTATGAATCTCAATGAATCCAACACACTTACAAGGAGAGTAAGGGTCACTTTGAACAGCAAGTGTGAGGGTTACCAGGCCACCTGCTTAGTTTTGCTGAACAAAAAAAAGGTGTATTTGTCTGCTCATGCATAGATTTGTTTTATAAGAAACTGGTTGATTTGGACAGTTGACAGTTGTATGGCACAGTGCACTCACAGCAGAACGCCAAACGTTAGCCAAAAGTGTGGTCCTCTTTCGGTGTTGCAGGAGTTGTAAATGTTTGGGAAACTTAAAAGGTGGAGATCGAGAGACAGAACAATAGATTGTGAAATGAACGTAGACAAAAAGTTAGACAGCCATAGAGACAGATAGAGATAAGGGAAAGAGAGTATATAAGAGACTATGACGAAAGGGTGAGACGGAGGAATAGATTGAATAAAGTAGGTGTCCTTAAACAGAGAAGTAGACTTTCCTTTCACAAACATAAGCTTTGTCCCGCACTTTTGTGCTTTAAATATACAATTGAACCATTTGCTTTGTGATTCATCATGGGTGAACTGGCTGTCAAAGAAAAAGAAAACAAAAAAATTATACTGAAACGTAGAGCACCAACCCACTCTCTTTCTCTGTCTCTCGCTCTTCTTCTGTCTCTCTCTTGCTCTCTCTTTTCTTGCTCTCTGTCTCTCTCTTTCTCTTGGCATCCCTGACTTATGTGGCGGTCTCTGGGGTACTAGGTGTGGGCCTGGATGTGGAAAACTAGTCCTAGGTGGACAGAGTATCAGTGTCTGGCAGGGAGCTGTATGACGCCAGTCCACCACACTGAGCCTGTTGTCAGGCTTGGGGAGCACCAGGGGCGGGAAAGGGGGAAGGTGGAGGAGAGGTGGAGGAGAGGGGAAGGAGGACCAGGCGAAAAGGTGGGGGCAGAGGACTACTGGGAATAAATGAATAAAGATACACATGATGATTATTTGTAGATATTAGATGTCTTTTTGTTTTCCAGGGGTTTTATATATTTATGGTTTTACGAGGGGAGGGTTAGAGGAAAAAGTGACAATGAAAGGGAGAGGGGTTTCAGGAAAAGAACATTATGTTTCATTTTGCATGTGTATGTGTGTGGGTGTGTGCTCAGTGAGTGTTTGTGTGTGTGCAGGGTTTGTACGTCTGGTTTCAGTTAGGCCTCTCCATGGGTCTGAATTAGCATTTCTAAACAAGTACCCACCGTTAGCACATGAACACTCTCCTCTCTTTAATTTTCTTTCACTTTCTTTCTCTATCTCTCTCTCCTTCTCTCTCTTGTTACTCTCAATCTCTCTTTCACTCTCCCTCCCTCAGAGATTTCTAATCTTGGTGCGTAGTAGTTGAGAATCAGTTGAACAACCACTGTTTGTATGGGGAATGGTGAAAGCAATTAACACAGCCAAATCAATGGCACTGACTGAATGAAATTAAATCTCATTTAAAGACTACAATCAATTCATTTCAGGGCACCATGTCGGTATTTTATCAGTTTAGTTGTGGGTAAAATTTGAAAAAGAATATCCATAGACAATTGAGTTTTATATCCAATTTTAAACAGACCTGCTGCATAATACCTTGATAGTATAAATTTGGCACTTCGATTTGATCACATGTGAGTGTGTCAGGGTGTGTGTGTGTGTGTGTGTGTGTGTGTTGGCAAGAGCAAAATTAACAGATGAATTTAGGAAGTGTGTATTTGAGAAGCAGCACTATGCTAATAACAGTGTGTACATTTTGTACGTGTTCGTGTGCGTGTGTGTGTGTGTGCGACAGAGAGAGACATCGAGAGAGTGTATATGTATGTGCTTGTGTGGGCAGCAACAGGATGGAGAGTGGGTTGCTATAGCACCATTCATTCTCTCTGAACCAGAGAGGCTGCTAGGCCTCCTGCCACCCTCGTTCACGGGATGCTTGATCAGCATCGCGCCAAGAACAGTGACTTGGCCGGGAAACACACTATTACATAAACAGATCTCATCTAGTTCCCCAGCCATTCATAGACTGCGAGTAAGGCACTTCATTCGGTGTTCGATTGATCATGAGAAGGACTGGGGTAATAGACTTTACTGATCCAGCTTAACCTGGACATGAATGGAGCCACATGTATCACCCGGATTATTTTGATTTGTGATTTGGAGGGTGGTAGTCGGGGTCTTTTAAATGATCGGATCATCCCTCTATTGACAGGGATTATAATTGTGAGGATATGTTCACACCTGAAAACCATAATAGGAAAACCACTGGACCAGTCTTTTATATAACACACCGGACACCTCTGTGTGTGTGTGCGGAGCTGTTTGTTTTTGTTCTGCCCAATTACGCTTATCCACGTGCACACAACATGGTCCACTTTCCCACTCTGTCTCATCCTATCCTGTGAGTCACAGCCTATATTCCCATTTGACACTCACTCTCCCATCATGCAGTAGACGACGTCTCTTTGGTGAACTACCTTGTTTCCCAGGACTAGTCACAGCTACAGGGACTACTGTCTGATACACTGGCACACTGCACCACACATCCCCAGGACGAAGGGTGAGGCAGAGCAAAGTGCTATACATGAAAGAGAGACATAAAACAGGAGGAGAGATTTAATAAGGATGAGCAAAGAAAGATAGGAAAATGAAAACGGAGGTGTTCAGGGTAGGGCAGCATTAGTTTGAGGAGTTCGTTGAGAAGCAGTGGTGTAGGGGAAAAGGCAAATGGAGAAGAGACGAGATGTTTTAATGGAGGGAGGAGCACATAAAGAATAGAGAGTGTAAAAGAGGACTGAAGAGGAAGAGGAGCAGAGGTTGCCAGTAAGCCTTAAGTGGCTGTTGTTGAATAATGAGAGCTATGGGACATGCCTGTGGAGATATTCTGTATATACACATATTTCTGTGTATGTGTGTGTGTGGGCGGGTGTGTGTGTGCATGCGCGGAAGTGTGTCTTCACTACATACAAAAGGAAATGAGAGTGTATGTGAGTACAAAATATACTCACGTTAAACCATTCATCACCAAAATAATGAAATCCTCAGCACCTCAGTTTTAAGGTTCCGTCTCTCACCTACTCCTCGTGGTTATTGCCAGGGACTAATGAGGTAAGTCTGACCCTAGATCTGAGCCTCGGGGAGCACTGTCGCCAGAGGAGGACCAGAGAGGAAGTCCCGGCACCGTTTACGCAGCAGCAGTGTGGATCAATGCCTTGGTTGTAAACCCATAAGTGTTCTGCCAAGTCCTGAGGGTGCAAAGCACCCAGCGTAATAAAAAGAATATTCTAAAAGCCTAACTGGGAAATACTCCTTAGGAAGATTCCAAGGAAGGATGGAACACAGCTGCTATGGCCTTTGAATTGTTAATGCCTCCAGATGTGACAGCCCAGTAAGTCAGTAGATGCCTCCTGGGCCATGGAGCGGCCTGATAGCCCCCTCCAGCACCAAGCTCTCCACCTAATGGGCAGTAGGTGCAAGGGCAGCAATGGTACATTGGTACACCAAGGTCAGTGAGTGCTGTTGAAAGACGTCGATTTTACTACTTATATATACTTACAGGAATATCCCTTCCACTATTTTACACCTAAAAGGTATGATTATCCTTGTACAGTATAGTTGCTAATGTGGGGAATACCCTAATATGCCGCTTTATGTTCACAGAATGTGGGCTAACATGCCTTCGTATAGGTTAACACTGAAATTATGTCATTAGGACTGGGAATTGAGTGGATCTCTGTGGAGTAGCATGGAGCAGTATTCCATATGGCCCTGTACCATGCACTGCTGACCTGTCAGATGGGAGCCTGCTGACTCAGCACTAGTCTCTGACACCCCGCCCTCCCCCCAACATACACCACCGCCTCTTTACTTTCCCATATCTCCCTCTATCTCTCTTTCTCTCACTTTGGAATAGGATTGTGGAGTCATCACATATTGCCTTCCTTTATTGTCACCTCTGTTTCTCTCTCGTCTCCATTTCTCTGCCTCATACTATCATGTAAGTAAAGGCTATTCCCTCTCTCTCTCATTATTATCGGTATTATTTATCAATCTATTCATCTCTTTTGACCTGGGAATATGCACATGTGAACTGTAAAAATGTATAAAACAAATTCATTGAATTTATCCCATGCCGGCATGAACACTTAAAACACGAATCGCGTAGTTGAATGATGATATACTGTTTAGAGCTGGATGCTGCATATACTGGTGACATGTCCCTTCCAACTGAAGCAGGGTTCGTATCAAGCCTCTGAATTACATAAGCATTGAGAATGTGGTTGGGATCCCAAAGTAAGTACGTGAAGGATTCTGCTGATGGCTGCTTTGATGCCCGGAGTCTATTCTAAGTAAAACCATATGAACTGATGAGACACGGAAATGAAACGGCCTCAATCAAAAGGTTCAATACTTCAAAAGGGTGAGTGCTTAGCAGTGACTATATGTCTTAATGAGACCCATGAAATCACAATCAATGGTAGCATAAATGAATTCAAGGCAAATTAGTAAGTCTATGACATAATAAGTGCATAGCCCTCACATGTAAGCTTTGTTTACCATTGAGAATTCATTAGTGGTTGGATTTTATTTAATTATTTTTGGAGCTCCTCTCCCATATTTTTCACGAACAAATACATTTGTCTCATTTGGCTCGATGAAAATGTGTATATTATTGTATTATGTTTTTGGCACACACAAGCAAACTTTGTAACATCTGTTCAGAAAGAGTTACTGTTATTCTATTTTGTTTCCATCAGAGATGTCCTGCTCAATTGTAGCTGTTCATGTTGATCTCAGTTAGGTTGGAGCACAGCTCTGGAGGTACAATCCAGACACGTTTTGAAAGATCAAAGTCACAACATTTGTGTGAGATGAGAGCCAAGACAGGCTATGCACCCCCCCCCCCCCCCCACACACACACACACACACACATGCTCACACACATGCTCACACACACACACACACACACACACACACACACACACACACACACACACACACACACACACACACACACACACACACACACAAAAAGCTGGATCAGACATCAAAGAGATCAACCTATCAGACCTGTCTGCAGAATCTCTCTGAAGCACACAATGTTGATTGTGCGAGCTCAAAAAGAACAAGTGTCCTTCACTTACTCCCTCATTCACTCATTAAACAACATGAACACTTGTAAACACACGCACGCATGCACTGCCATTTTCTTTGGGACGGATAAGGCTATTGATTAAATACAGATTCAATTAATATTACATACATAAACAACATTAAATATACAAGGTTCCAAAACAGATTCCCCCGATAGGTTCCTCTTTCTCTACTGTAAGGGATCTAACAGAGAGCACCCGACACAAATTCCCTCCCTCTCTCGTTTCCTTAGCCTAAGGCAGCAAGTCAGAGTACTGCATGCAGCTCCTGATCCTGGTTCAGCCAGCCCTTCTGCCCACCCGTTTCCCATTCAAGCTCCTGCTCACTGCCCTTTCAATAAGCCTTCTGATCTAGAATTCCTGATTAGGACCTCTTAGGCGTTGGTGACGTTATCGGTTCCCTCCCAGTAATGGCACTTGGCGTAGTTCATGCAAGAAATGCAGGAGTCGAGCATTGTCGAGCGTTGTGCTTGTGAATCAGAATGGTAAGAAAAGATCTGAGATCCAAAAGTAGCTATGCTCCCTTTAAGGCACAGGCTAGAGGATGCACTGCATGAGCTCCAATTTGTCACGCATTACGGCCGGTGGTTAAGCATCCAGCTGAGTAGGAAGAGGGGCCCGGCCACATAAGAGAGCCACAGAAGGAAAGGGGGTCGTCATCAGAGGCAAAAATGAACGAAAGCACATGGTGCAGCTGGTTCTGGCTCCGGAGCACACAACCTCAACTAAAGAAGGACTACGAGTGGGGGAAGGAGGGAGGGTGACCAGGGGTATTTCAACGAAGAGGTGGAAGGATAGTGCCAGCCTACCAATGAATTCACTCAGATACACTCTCTTCTAAATCATTTTGGGGCAATATAGATATTGGAAAGAGCCCTAGATTGTATCTTTACTTTGTTATGACATGTCTCTCATATTGTTTTTGGCCTTACCTTAAATGTGACTAAATACTGTATTACAGAAAGTGGAGAAATATGAAAACCTTTCTTTCTCCTGCCTTTGCCAAATATGTTTAAGAACTAAAATACTTGGCTATGAAAGGACAAGTTCAAGACATCAAAGAAGTGGACTCTCGTGTGATTCGTGGATTGGGTTTTTGGTGCACTGGGTAACCCTGCGTGTCCTCACGGTCACCCTGACCACAGTCGGACCATGTGGTCTGCAGCAGAGCTTTACTGGCAGAAGAAAACCACTAAAAAGTCAGACTGAACACATGCATTTGGACCATTTACTGTAAGAGTTTCAAAACTATACTTTCATACAACCTTGAAAAGAAGGTACAAAAAGAAAAATTTTCAAATTCAAAATGTTATTGGTTTTAGCTTCAAATTGCGAGTTCCTCGGAATGGCTTGTAGTGCCCTTTAAAAGTCAAATCCGTCACCAAACTGCGTACCACCTCAAAAACCTCCCCAGACTCTCGCCATCACTCACCGACTCAGTGCAGACTCTGATCCACATCATGCCATGTCACCTCCCGCCTGGACCACTGTAGCAGAGTTCTATTCAAGATGCCCATCAAAGTTCTGGATAGGCTTCAGAATGTTCAGAACTCAGATGCCACACGCACCAAACCCTGGCAGCACATCCCTCCCACAGCCAAGCACCTACACTGGCCCATGTCACATACAAAATCATGCTCCTCACATAAAATCTATCTTTTACTTAATTTTTATTTCAGAAGTGTCCTTGGGTTGCTAGAAAGACACTCTTATATTCAAGTTATTATTATTATTGCACTTTAAATTTCATACACAGACAGAACCAGATTTGAAATCCTTTCTCCCCACCTGGTTAATAATGGGATAATAATGGGAAAAGATCCTAGAAAATCACCTATGCCAGTTGAGAAGGCCTGCTCATGCTTCCCTGTGGTGTTCTTGACAGCAACCTGCTTTGAAATGATCCATAGCTTTCCTGGCTTCACAATTTTCTCAAAAATGAGCTAAAAGTGGAGTGTCTGTTCTGTTTCTAAGCGATGAACATCCCAAATATTACTTCTCAGACGTATCTATCTTCAAAAAGCTACATTGAAATAGGAGTGGGACCTGCTGTGAGAAAGCAGTTTGAACCTCTTTGCCCATACTCATTCACATTGTTGGTCAACGCAAATGAGTCTTTTTTAATTTTATATATATATATATATACACACACTGTATATATATATATATACACACACACACACCCATCTACTGCCTTAAACTATACCATTCTAGAACCTAATCACACCCACTCCATTTAACATTGCAGTGTTAAATGTGAAAATATCAACATACACTACTTGTTCTGAAAAAGATTACCCAGCACAGTAGATGCCAAGACACATATCCCACCCAGTACCGACACTGTAGATGGGGGTTATCACTGCAGGGTGATTGTATCTGCAGTGAAAAGCTTTCCCAGTGGCGTGTTATGACAGGTTTCAACTGGCCCACTCAGCAGGCCACATATGTCCAACACTTAAGGTTGTGTGATAAACGGTTAGGACACAGGTTAGTGGAGTAGGCTTTGATCCAAGCTAGAAGATTAACGGCATAAATTCACACTGCTCATAAAGAGCTGCAGAAGCCCACATCAAGAACATGCTTTTATGTCATTTGATCTATATCATTCAGACTTTGTGACAATAACAAATACCAAAAAAACTCTGATGAAAGATTACTTGTGATCTCTTAGCAGGGATAAACTGTTGGTGAGATAATTTTTTTTGAACATCTCAAAGCATACCTTTTCATTGTAATAGAGGCACGTTGCAAAAATTCTTCGGAGTCTGTTTAGTTTTTTTCCAGGATTCACCCTACTTTCATGAGGCTAGTGCACCACACTGTGGCTGTTATGGAGAACTGCAATAACCATGCTGCTTTTCCCCTCTATCAAGTAAAACAAATCAAATCTTATTATAAAGGAAAAAAAACTAAAATGAACAGATTCACAACAAATAACTTATCGAATTTTATTTAATCACCGACTAAATTCAACATGATATTAAAAAACAAACATTTGTGTGATTACTTCTGGCAGGAAAGATACAGGGACCAGAACATGTAGAGAAAAAAAAGATTTGGCATATTTTTGGATGTCTGATTTCAATCAACAGCCATAAATGTTTGTCCAGATAGCGCCGTTTGTCAAGTGTTCACTATAAGTGCCATGTAGTTTGAAAGTTTTGAAAGGAGCGGTTCCTGTCATGATTTAGTTCCAACTTGACTCCAACCAAATAGTTGATACAAAGTTCTTCCTGGTTTACTCCTATTGGTTCAGAAACTGGGGTGTTTGTATGAGCGAAAGAGAGAGAGAGAGTGTGGGGGGCGGGGTCAAAGGTCTTCGTGACCCTCTGGATGATTTTCCTCTACCTGTTCCTCCTCTTTTTCTGTTAATAGAGGACAAATAGGATGAATAATTAGAACATTATCAAACTAAAAATTAGGTGATAATCAAAAACTAGAAGGACACTTGAAAGGAGTGAGAAGGTAGAGACATATCTTTGATTAGCAAACCGTGTAAGTAGACTATGTTGGGGGATATTCAATAAACGCCATTTAAGTTCAAACAACTAATGTCATAGCGGGCTACAAGATATTCTATCATTTGCTTCAGGCACTAAATAAATATCAACTGGTTTAGGGATTAGACTCCATCACAACCATGTTCATGTGACACACACCTGGCTCTGCTATTATAACACACTCTCCGTCCTGCTCCAAGTAGCCACTGGCACAGTCACACGTGAAGCTGCCTTTGGTGTTGACACAATCCTGGTGCTCCGCGGTGCACACCGGCTCATGCTGGGAACACTCGTCAATGTCTGGCATCAATACAAAATGGAATGCATAATTTCCACATCAGGGACCGCTGGATGTCATATCCAACTCTGTGACAATTGACATTACTCCACCCGGTTTTTACTAGGTCTGCTGACACTTCAGAATAACAAAAGCAGTGTTTACCATGCAATGCATTCAACAGCACTGCAGTGTCACTGCTAAACCATAAGCACCGCTGTTACAGAACTGTTGACCAATTAAAAATATGTATATTTCCACGAGCATACACCGAATCTGGAATACCCCTTCTGAAGGGTTAGTGAAGGAGTGAAAAAAGCAATGAGATAACGCAACACAATGGACAGATGCAGACAGGACCTCAGAGTTCTAAAGATCTCTCTTACCTGTGCAGGTGCCCTCAACATCTTCGTACCCACTGGCACAGCCCTGGCACTTGTCTGGCCCTTCACCGGTGCAGGCACTGCACACCTCATCACAAGCTGGAAGCGACACACAATCAGAGAGAGAGAGGGAGAGGGAGAGACAGAAAGAATCCAGTTAAGTTAACATAGTCAAGAAATGTGGCCAGTACATTGACATAACGTGTTTCCAACTTGCTTATGATTTGAAGATCTGGTGTATATCTTAATATGATTTGAATATCTATGAGCTATGAACTTTGTATTAGGATGTCCTCACATTTGCAGGAGTAGGAGCCCACTGTGTTCAGGCAGTACTCGTCTTCTTTGCATGAAGGACTCGTAGAACACTCATTGACATCTGTGGGTCACATATTAAACCCGGATCAACAACCACCCAGAAAAATACCTGCATAATGCTCGTAGAAAACCTGGTTTTGTAATGCAATACTTCAAAGCCTGCTAAAATTCTTATAAGAACTTACCAACACAAGCTTCTTGGTCATCGTCCTCCCAACCAGTCTTGCACTCATCACACTTCTGATTAGTTGCACCATGGCAGGTTTTGCAGGAATTGTGACATTCTGGAAAATAATGGACATTGAGACTCAAACCTTTAATTCAACTCCGAATTTCAAGAATGTATAATTTTATGCAGGGCTTATTTAGAAAGCTGTACATTTTTTTTAATACTTTGGTGCTGGGTTTACTTAGACAAACAGAAGCTATTTATAAGTGCAGCATTTGTACCTGTGCATAGGGAGAAGGTGTCATTCCGGACTTCGTTAAAGTATCCGTCGATGCAGTCTAGACAGAACTCCCCCTTGTAACCATGGTCGCAGCTGCACTTGCCATTACCCCCTCGTGTTCCATCACCATCACACGCACCATTGCCGTGGCAAGGCCTCTCAGACCCCCCAATACAGGCTGCGTAAATGACAAAACAACAAGGTAAAACCAGATAATTAGAACCAAACTATGCAGAATAGTCTGAACCACAACTTATTTTTAAATAATAATAATAATAATAATAATAATAATAATAATAATAAAAAAATCTTAACAATTGCAATCAGGTCCAAATGTTCCCTTCGGACAGCATACATTAATGGTTTCAATGCAAAACCATTTATAAAAATCTGGGTTCTTTGTTTTTCTAAAGGAGAAGAAAAGACAAATATAAATAGACAATAGCTAAATTAGAATTACATTAGAAAAACACATTGATTAAACCTTGTACGTATGCATTATGAAACTGAAACAACACACACACATACTTCTTGAACCACCAGGTCTCAAAGTGGTCTTCGTACTCCTCCACCATGTGGTTGCACTCAAAACTGCTGCTGTCACACAACGACTCTAGGATCTCCACAAGACGGATTTCACTAACCAGCGTGACGAGAGGATTCAAGACGCAGAGAAAAAATAGAATAGAACAGAGAGAATTTCAGTCATATCTTCTTTTTAAGGTATTGCGTATACATATCTTTTGTTTGATAGCAGTATTTTTTTTAAAGGCTATACCAATTAATACTTTCACAATTATTTTGTATCTGCTTAAAATAAACAAACGTCTTTCAGATCGCAACATGTTTTACTTTCTGCCCTCTGTGTGACCCATTCAGAACAATTGTTCATGGTGAACTCATCTATAAAGGTTGATTTTAAAAATTTTAAAACATTAAGCAATGAATTTGTACTGTTCACACCAATTGATGTGTAATGATAAATATAGATTTGTGACTACGTGCAATATCTGATCATCCCCAATACTCCATTGTATCAGACAATACTTAGCCCACAGTCAAGATGGCGACATAAAGTGTGAACAAAACAGCAAGTCAAAGGCACAAAATAACAGAATATTTTAAGCACTGAATAATATCGATTTGTCAATGGAACTGTGTATGTGTTTGTTGTTGAGAAACAATGTGACAAAGTCAAGCTCTGACATTTTAGGTTGATACTGGCATATACAAACAGAAGCAACGATTGGACAGACAACTATATTTGTTGTGGTTCAAGTTACAGTTTAATCCAAGTGCAGGGTGCCACTTTAAACTGTTCTCACCTTGTTTCATATTTGGACAGTGCCCGTTCCTCCCAGGCTGTGTTTCCTCCACCAAAGTTCTGTTTTGCTGTTCTGTCAAAACCCTGATGAAACACGCATGAAAAAAAAAGAAAAGAAAATTGCCAGCTTCAAGTTCAGTTTAGTCAATTTCTGTCAAAAAAAAGCCATCTTACCCAAGTTTAGGTGAAAGCATCTACAGTAAATTGTCAAATAATTCCATAGCGTCGCTTGTAATCTACACCAGTGTAAAGGGAAGTATTAAAGTGTTGCAGTTAATTTCAATACATTTCTCACATTTTACAAAAGGAAAACCAAGCTTTTTCTAAAAAGTGCCAGAAAATACAATATTAGCTCCGCGTCACTGTCAGGCATGAGCAAAATATTCGCCTTACCTTGCTGAAGTTATCGGTTATCTGTCTACACGTAGTGCAGGATCCTTTTGAGGACTTCTTTCCAACAGTACATTGTGACAGTAAAATAAGCACTAAACAAAACAGTAATTCTAATTGTCTCCCCATCACTAGCATTTTAGCAGTGTGCTTATTCATTGACGGTGAACAAAAATGTACACATCTAGAGACACGCTAGCGACTTGCCAGCCAGCTTGTCACAACTACAAACGTTGTTCACAGGTTCGTTTCATTTGCAAATGAGGTTAAAACAATTAAATAGATCATATCGTTATCTAATCAGAGGGTAACACATATTTACATACATGCCGGTTGTGGAAAAGTCTACATTTTTGATTTCCTACTGAGCTTCAGGTTACTATTGTGGCTTATGGTGATTTGCTCTTGCACCAAGTCAATCACTTGAATGACCAATAATATTGCGCCACGCCCGGGACAACTGTCTTATTTTACCCACGTGGAAATTCTAGAGCGCCACATGCTACAATTATTTAAGATGAAAAAATATATACACGATGGAATTTATGTATATTTTTTAAATAGTGAATAACATGTTTTGCTATGAATACACAGTTTATATATACAAAAATAAAATTATACTTGAATCGCTGAATCGCTTAAACATTGCGTTTCCGGGAATAGCGGAAGTTTACGGAAATCAGATTTATGTCATGGCTGAAAAGAGGAATACATCTGGGTTGCCTTTATTGTTATTGCTGATTTCTGTCATTCTATTGCATTTATTTACTTGTCCGTTTACTAAAGTTGAAGAGAGCTTTAATTTACAAGCTGCGCACGATATTTTATTTCATAAACTTGATTTTGAAAAGGTAAGATGATGTATGAGTAAATACATGTTGCTAACTAAATACAGCCCGATTAAGATTAGTAACATGCAGGGATGAAACCGACATTCACTGTGAATTATTCTATTCTTAGTATGACCATCATGAGTTCCCTGGTGTGGTACCACGGACCTTCCTTGGGCCACTGTTTCTCTCCACACTTTGCTCTCCTTTTGTATTCCTGTCATCTCAGATGGATGCTCCAAAGTTTTACTCACAGTTGTTAGGTATTTATTACCACCATCACAGTTAAACACACATTTCCTGCTATGCCATTTTATGGGATGCTTGGCAGTTACATAGGCCTTGTCCCAGAGTGTTTGATAATAGTATAGCTTGCCGTTGAAGTCAGTATTTGGAGATGTCCACTTAGAAATCTCAGTTCAGTTTTTCATCTAAATATATTTATATTTTGCCTAACTCAACTCAACTGGATTTCATAATATATCAAGGTGTCAACTGTCAAGGCTTCTTCTTGACTAGATTTAAATCGATAGTCAATTTTTTACACTGTTACACATTTCAATGACTGTCTGTTGTAGAGAGGGCTAACCTTGGGCTAGCCGGCACCTACACAAAATTGAGCATTCTGTCTATAACTGCTAATTTACTCTGTCTAGTCCGAGGTTGCCTGGGGATGTGTGTGATAGGTGCACTATGGTGCATGCAAAAAGAGATCCGGAAACAGTTTGGATCCACAGTCGCTGGTTTGTTTTGCCTAATCTGCACTTCCCAGTTTCACCTAATGTTCTACAGCACCAGAACCCTCCCCAATATATTTGCACTGCCAATAGGTGAGACAAACGTAATGTTGATTTTTGATTAAGCTATTAATAGCTTGTACATAATAATGCTTTGTTGAATCGGTCAGAAGTATGCAGTACATTTGGCAGGGATGACATTTAAGGACTAAATCTATATCTTGCAGATCTCTAACAATATGTAAAACATGAATTGTGTTTTAAATTAATCAAATAAACAAGGTTTTGAGGCATAGTTTTTTTACTTGGTTGAGGCTACGTGTACTTCTGTTTTACATCGCTACTTACATCCCACCTTTATTTTAACACAGTTCTTTTGGCATTCACCTCATGGATGGGGCAAAGGTATGGCTCCTTTATTGGCTTCTCCGCTTTGGTCATCCTGGTGTTACGGGCGGAACTCTGCATCTTCCTTGGCCTCATGTTGCTGATGTCACTGGCCAGCAGGAAGTTGGGGTTTCTGTCGTTGTTTTACTATGCCGTTCCAGCAGGTATTTTGTCTTTGGGTGAGTAGCAAGGGACATACAGTACGTATGAAGTCACGCAAAATTATTTAGCAGGCAACACTACGTTTACCTCCCCACTGAACTTCTATAACTCATCACACATTGCGGAGACTGGTTATCTAGCTAACGCAAAGCTAATGCCATATTTTAACTGGCACATTTTTTACACGTTGAGATCTTGGCACCACTTTGTGACAATAGTAGCATTTAACAATTTACCAATACCAACTTTAGGATGTAAAGTATAAAAACATATGTTTGCTATGGAATGTAATGTTGTTGCAACTGGTGACTTACTTTAAAGTATTTAACTACCCTCTGCTGTTTCATTTAACTGGGGAAAATGGTCACACAAATTAATTAATTATTTTAAACACAAAAATGTGAGATTTGTTTTGTCTATTCTTATATTTGTAGTATTCATTCATGATTTAACATGATTTATGTGCATGAACTGAATATTATATATCTATAATATAGGCTAGATAAATATAATCAGATATCTTTATGTTAAAATATAAAAATAAATTGTATCATTTGAGTATCAAATTGTTTCACTAAAGTTGTCATATTTAGCTGTATATATGCGCCTTTGGATGATTAATATTCCTCAATTGAAGGTCTTACCATCGCTGTCGACTCATTTTTTTGGAGAAAGTTGCTGTGGCCTGAGGGCCAGGTCCTCTGGTACAACACTGTTCTGAATAGAAGCTCCGACTGGGGAATATCCTTTCGTATACATACAGTTCAAATAAATGTTCTAGTGAACTACGTAACTTTGGTAAGAAAAACGGCTTTTACATTTATTAAAAACTTAGTCGGTGGCTCCCTAGCCCCATTGTCACTAATGAAAAGTACCCTCTGTATGCCTCACGTCCTTGACTCTCCGGCTCAGTAAACCTCCCCCTTTCTGTGGTATTTCTACTCTGCTGTGCCCCGTGCCCTGGGCTGCAGTGTGCTGTTTGTCCCGCTGGGCCTACTGGACAGGCGGATGGGTGTGCTGCTGCTGCCCACCGTGGGCTTCATCCTTCTCTACTCCCTGCTGCCCCACAAGGAGCTGCGCTTTATCATCTACACCTTCCCTGTGCTCAATGTAGTGGCTGCCCGTGGATGCTCCTTCATGTAGGTTGCCCTTAAAAATCTTCAGGAGAAAAATAACAATTAAATTGAACAAAGTCTAAAACCCACTTTCTCGTTTTAATGCTTGTTGTATTTGATATACAGTTTAGGTCAAGTGACCTTTGATCAGGCATGTCTGTTCACCTCACCAGGTTTATAATATTTTGTGGTGTACAATAATGTTTTTTCATTCAATTATATTTATTTCTCTCCAACATACTTATACTATACTTATATACAGTATAATATATTCTACTATTATACTATACATATGTATAATACGTACTGTTTAAAATAAATAATAAAAAAAAGTTAAAATACAGTTTTACCATTATAATAATAACATATGTGTTTCCCCTGCAGCTTGAACAACTACCACAAGTCTTGGATGTATAAATTAGGTTCCTTGGTTGTGGTAGGTCAGTTTGTGACCAATGCTGCCTACTCAGGCATTTCACTGTATGTGTCACACCACAACTATCCTGGGGGCAAAGGAATGCTGGAAATGCACAGACTAGTACCAGCAACATCAGGTTGGTACAATAAAAGTTTGAAGACAATCACCTGATATTTACAGTGCTTTCAGAAAGTATTCAGCTATGTCTGTTAGTAGCTAAACTTTACCTCAAGCGAAGAGTGTATATGGGGAAAGGGAATTAAAAAAAGTTTAAAGTCCACTTTCTGAACAGGGGATATTCATTTTCTTCTTCATAGAAGGTTAGAATGTCAAGAAAATGTTTGTAGGAAATCTTGTTGCTTTTCTTGTTTTTCTGTGTTTAGATGTCTTCGTTCATGTTGATACATTTGCTGCTGAAACTGGTGTGTCTCGCTTTTTAGAGCAGAACAGAAACTGGAGGTTAGTCGCTTATTCCACTTTCTGCAATAAAGCTGCATGAACATACATTTTTAACAGATATGAAGATTAATCATTTTATTATTGATTTGCATTGTTTTGCAGGTATGACAAGAGAGAAGATTTGAGCCTTGAGCATCCAGATATAAACATGTACTCTCATTTTCTGATGGAAGCTAATGTCAGCAAAATGGCAGTACTGCAGGATACTCACCAACCTCTTGCTTTCATCCAAGGATACAACAAAATTGTGTTGAGTCCTCTTAAGTTCCCTCTGTTTAGTGTAGAGCTAGAAAGAAAAGCAGTTTTAATGGAGAGGAAGAATGAACTTGAGCAACAGACCAGGTGAACTGAGAAGTGCTGTGGTATGTATGAGGAATGTGTAGTGTTTTACTATCTGACCAAAGCTTGGAAAATCATGTTTCCTGGTCATTGGTGTTCTATGGTTACACAATCAGCTGTTGGTGTATTTTATAAAACGTTACGAGGAGAGTGAGAAATAATGTATGCTTGTAAAATTAAAATGTAACATATATGGAGGGGAAAAAAATAAGACAAAAGTGAAAATCATGTTTGCGTCAGTTTCTTGGCCACTATTCTGCAGGGGTAAATCAATCTAATGTTCTATGCATATAATTAGAATCATTCCAATAATATAGTTGCCTAATAGGGCACTTGACAGGATTATATCTTTCTGAAGTTTGAACTAACCCAATACGTGTACCTAATGTTTGTGTGTGGAGAGGTGTGTTGTTAATATTGTAGTATTATTTATAATTTACCAACAAATGGCCGGAGTTCTAATTTGGCTGGGTAGCAAGATATTTCATATGACAGTGAATCTGGTTATTTGCTATTGCTGTCAGAGTAGGAATTTTAACATCAAATTACCATAAAACAAAAAAAAAATGTTTTGTGTGATTTACAGGTTGGCACTGTCTACATTAAGATATATGGGAAATGTGTATTGCTTTAATAAAATGTTCAAAGTATCTACTTTAAGTGATTGACTTAATTTGAAGATATCTTTGTCCCTGCAATTTTTGTACGTGTTTACAGATGGATTTATTTAAGTTAACAGAGCAATTGGTCAATAAAATATTATTACATGTGTATCGTGTGTTTCTTGTGATGTATGTAGTAAACTTCACCGTGCAAATGATATTTCATAGGATGTAGCCTTCAATAATACTCACAATTAAATACTAAAGGAAAACCTTTATTTACAAATTACCACAAGATTTGCATGGTTCCAGTCTCAATGCTAACACATTTATCAAATTAAGTTCAGAAAATATTATTTATAAAACAGGTACAGTACATTGATTTACTCAACAATTAACCCATAATTTAATCCCTGGAAAAAATAAAACTAAATAAAAATTGTGCTTGAACAACAAATTGTATATTTCCAAACAAATGCTTAGAGAAAATACAGCAATAGTATACATTATCTCATAGGAAACATTTCAGCAAGTAAAAAAACTAAACAAAACTATTTCTAATCAACAGTACCATGAGCCACAAATTCACAATGAAATAATTAAATTAACTTAAAAATATCTTTCAGTCACAGCATTTATTTTTGGGCAATGTTTTCATCCCGAAACCCACTCCGCATGAATTAAGCCATCATTTTATGCAAAAAGTCATTTGAATGATTTGCGCATCATAAAAAAAGTATTTACAGCATTTTGACCTGAAGTAGTTTGGATAAGGCACACATAGAGAGCAAGACACAAAAACAACAAACGCATCAGTATACACCCACAAAATATCCACACACCCTACAGCTATACACCCTCCCTCCCTGATACACTTTTAACCAACATTAGTTAATCATTTAAACAACATTAGTTAATCATAAGTGTTAGACAGTAGTACACACAGAAAACAAACGGCCCAAAACACTCAAATTATTACCAGTTTCTGCCCACTTACAGTTTACCCATCAAAAAGAGTCAATTCACAGTTCTGCGACTCGCTCCTTGATACGTGTTAGCAATGGTTTTATCAGTACTGATAATAAATCAAGGGAAGGTTGACCTTTAGAAAAAGAAGGCCCTCCATGTTTTCTAGGAAAGGCCTAGGCTGGTTCAGAGCACAGTTCACACTGGCTGTGCTGAACAGAGTCTCTGCTGGGACAATGCTTGGAGGGCAGCCCACGTAACGGACAGCTACTTTGGCAAGTTCCGGCCATAGGACCTTTTTTAGGTTCCAATAGTCTAGGGGGTCACAGCTTTGATCTAGAATGTCTTCTTCGAGGTACTCAAGCACAGCAAGCTCCGAAGATTTGGGCTTCTCCTCCTGTTTAATTTTGTGTCTGATGTCATCCATGAGAGACCACAGGTTGTCCTTGTTTGAGGGAGAATTGTTGGATGAAACTGGTGATTCACTGCAACCATTGTACAGTAAAGGCTTTGTTTCAGCTGAGGTAGAAAAGGACACCTCAAGCTCTTGGATGAGGTTTTGTTTGCATTGCTCTGCCTCCTCCTCTGTGAAGAGAGAGGTTTTGTATCGTGGGTCCAGCATTGTCGCCCAGGTGAATTTTGGGTCATGCAGTGTTGAAGACATTCTGGTTTCCATGGCATCCTTGAGAGACTTTAGCATGTTGTCAATGCCCATAGTCTCGTCAAACAGCATGTCTATCTTCCTATTTAGGATATGAATTAGTGGTATGACTTGGCCCAGTGTGGCAGTGCGGTTGCTCATTTCCCTGCAGGCAACTTCAAAGGGTTTCAGGGCATTGCACACTGACTGCATCACCTCCCACTGGTCACAGCTGATCATTTCCCTGAAATTACACTCAATTGACATCTCATCAATGGCTTTCTTCTGCTCCACCAGCCGCTCAAGCATGAAAAAGGATGTCCGCCATTTAGAAGGGACGTCCTGAATGAGCTGATTTTCAGGAAGCTGGTGGACCCTCTGGAGCTCTGCAAGCTTCTCTTTTGCCTTTGCCGAGCGATACACACGCTCACAGATCTTCCGAGCGATACTCAACAGATTCTGAACCATTCTCTGGCTTTTTATGGCTTCACTAACAATGAGGTCCATGGTGTGTCCAAAACACTGCACGGTGACATGGTCACTCTCATCCAGAAAGTTTCTTATGGTCTCATTATCCGTCACAGTGAACCCTTTCTTCAGCCCTGATGAAGTGATCCAGGAGTCCCAGAGATATTCTAGCTGCTTCTGTATATTGAGCATGTCGTGGTCACACTCTATTTGAGAGACACTGAGTAGAGCAGAGCAGTGGAAGTCCTGGCCCTGAGGTCGCACACTGGACTCATATGTTGCCCAATGGGCAGTGAGGGTCAAATATTCTCGTGTCTGGCTACTGACCCATATGCTTGTGGTAAAATGGATCATACCACTCTCTGCCTCTTTAAGATGTGTGAGAACAACCTCTTTCACCTTTTCGTACATGTCTGGTATGGCAGTGCTGGTAAAAAAAGAAGAGGAAGGTAGAGAATATTGAGGCTGGAGGTACTCTAGTAGTCGGTTCAAGCCTTCGTTCTCCACTACAGCTGATGGCTGAAGATCCAGTGCAAGCATTTCTGCAACGAGTTTGGTTATTCTTTTGGCAACCGGGTGGAGCTCATCAAACCTCTCACCATTCTCTTCAAACACAGAGGTGTCCATTAGCTCTTGTTTAACGTGAATTACAGCAGACGACACATTACCTGAGTTATTAATATTGTTCTTATTTTCAAGAACATGTCCATGAAACCTCTGCATGTGCCTGAAAAGGCAACTTGTGCCTAGGTTTGTAGTCTTTTTGCCTCGGCTAATTGTGCGGCTACAGTGCAAACAAATCACTTTTGTTGGATCAGCAGGGGAAATGGAGAAATGATTCCACAGTTTTGATGTCTTTTTACTGAACACAGGCAACGTTTGTTTCTTTTTCTCACTGGCAGGACTATCAGTCTCTTTGGATGAAACTGCATCTATTGCATTTAGAGGGTCATATTGGTGGAGGGCGGAATCGTTATCATCGGTGCCTTTTTGGTTTTTGAGGACGTCTGGGTGCCGTCTCATGAGATGTCTCATCAGGCAGCTGGTTCCAAAGTCCCCCCGTTTCCCCCGGCTGATGACACAGGGGCAGTATCGACACAGCGCTTTCAGCTGGTCCACTGGAGAGACTATGAAATGATGCCACACTTCAGATTTCACCCGTTTCATGATTTTCTTGTTTTGCTGAAAAATGGAATGGTCCTGATTGAGGCTTGATCCCTCTGTGAGACCACATGGTAAGGAAGGTAATGGGGCATCCTCTTCTTGAATTCCAGAGGCGATATTAAGGGAAGATTCCTGACCTGAGAGATTCAGTATTTCATCAGAGTCCTCTTTCACCTCCATGTATTCATCAGTGCTTTGGGGCACTTCATCTGATATGGTATCGGGTGAGTAGGGAGGTAAATTGGATTCCTTTTTTATGTCCAAAGAGTCAAATAGTTGTGTGCGGGACAGGAGCGAAGGAGGGTTTGTATAGGGTGGTGGAATGTTGGAGCCCTGTCCATTTTCCTCAATGACAATGTCTTTGTGGGCCCTCCACATGTGGCGAATGAGACAGCTTGTCCCCAGGTCTTTACCGTTTTTACCCCTGCTAAACTCATTCATGCAATGTATGCATACGGCTTTGGAGCTATCAGCTGGGGACAGGTAAAAGTGTTTCCACACTGCTGACCTTCGACGAGAGCTTGCGCTTTTCGGGGTTCCAGACAGTTGGTCGGACCCTCTTTCCATCACATCCTCACCGATATTATTGTTGGAATGTGAGGAAGAGAGCATGCCGCTGATGTCATTTTTGGCACACGGTTCTTGTTTTGGTTCGACTTTGGGTAACACCTCTTTGGACAAAGTGTCTGAGCCTTCTGCCGAAGAGGTGGACGGTGAACTGTTCTTTGTGGCAGGAGTAATAATGGTACCTGTCAGGTCTCCATTTTTTGGTGAGTTTGAAGGAGGTATTAAAGATGACGCAGGAGAACTTGTCAAATTGTTTGAGGTGGAATCACCATCTTTTAAAAGCACAGTGGGGTGAGCTCTACGAACATGCCTCATTAAACAACTTGTACTGAGGTCTTTCTCATTCTTACCGCGACTGAACTCTTTCATACAATACATACAGATTGCTTTGGTACTATCACGTGGAGATATGCAGAAATGGTTCCAGGCAGGAGACTTCTTCCTCGGATTAGCGGGACTTCTTATGGATGACAAAAGGCTTTGAGTGACAGCATCCATAGCAACATCATACAGGGTGCTGGTATACCCATTAAGCATGCTGCTGTAATCATCATTGTCTCTAGTAACAAAAGGCCCTATGGAGCTATCAAATGATAACCTGTCATCCACTTGTGATTCCTCCTCTTTCCCATTTGGAATCTCTTCTTCCTCCTCCTCCTCCTCCTCCTCTTCTTTGATATGCACAGCCAATTCATTAGTTTTCTTTAACAAAATGTCAGAGTTTATGCTTCTGTTTGAAACAAGAGGAGAAGTGGGTCTCTCCTCAGTTTCATCAGCCTCTAAGAGCTGCTCATTAACCTGAGAAGATAAATATTTTGGTGCCTCCTGTGGTGACGGTGGGACTTGGGGACAGTCTTGAGCCAGGGTATGTGTAGAATCTGTGGATGACTTAGCCTCTGCTGTCTCCCTGGGTGTAAAGCTGTAAGATTTAAATACATAGCCATCCTGACCCTCAATTTTTAGACATGTCCCCTTTGCCTCTCTTTTCTTACTTTCCACAGAGCCATTAGACTCAGATATCATATCTTCACTTGTCTGAGACACAACTTCTTCTCTGTCCATCTTATCACAAATACCACTGCAGGGAAGTTTGCTTATTCCTGTCAAATTTAGTCGTTCAACTGTTTAGGAGGAATCATGGATGTGTAGTTTCTCAGGCAAGTGTTGTCTGTGTGTTGTGCACAGCAGAGGGCATCAGCATGTTTTTCTTCTCCATTTATAAAACTCAGTCATGGAGTATTTTCCATCTCTTTTAGCAGAACCTAAAGCGAGTGACAGAGAGATATACAAAGGGAAGAAAGAAAGAGGTGATTTAGTGCAAAATCTTTGATTACATAATTTCAACATCTTTTTCCATTTGCTCAACAAACTTGCCTCCCAATTTGAGCATGGCGTTTAATAGCCGCTGCGAGAATGCATGTTAGCAATCTGACATTGAATTTTACCACATCCTCCATACAACATGGTCTTTTTGTGGGAGGTTTTTACCCAAGTCTGTGTATACTTAGGGGTATGCGTGAATACATTCCGTCACCGATCCAAATTCTAAAATTATTTGGTACCCAAATACTTTATCACTTTTGAAGGCTCAAGGTCTATATTGCTATTTTTTAAATTGTAGCCTACAGAATGAGAAAAGCAAGCACAGCATGATTAGCTCAAATGACCCAATCCCAGTGCATTGAAGAAGCCGCAAAAAAAGCGCTTTTAAGAGCAACTGACTGTAGGATGCAAAAAGATGCAAAAAGGTGCCAGACGGCATTTTCTGTATTCATGCACCTTCCTGTGTAAGACCTCAGTGTAATCTTTAAATTAGAGGCTGAAATACTCGACTTGCACTATAAAGTCTCAGAATAACAATAGACTGTTCATTAACTGTGGGTAGTTCAAACAAGCGCATTTAGACAGACTTTATAATATTTAGGATTAATTTTGTGATCTTAAAATTAGGACGCAGATATGTCCAGTTTCAAACAGGCTGGGTTATAACACCAGTTAGTAATCTAGAAAAACGACAGTTATCCATTGCCTGTGGCATCAACAACTACCCTGCTTTTCCGGGTTTGGCTGAAAAGTCCATTTATGACGTTACGTTAGCCTCGGTCTGGAGAACAACGACTGCGCTACAGTAACGTTTGCCAGCCAAAACAGAACCATTAACAGTTCACTTGTAAATATCAAACAACGTGGCTCTTCTTCAGCCTTACAAATAATCAAATTCTCTCTCATATAGTTGGAGACGTTCTTTACTTCAAGGAAGCCCAGACACATGTTTTACGTATTCAAACCTCTTACGGTACCAGCGCTAAAGCAACAGCCAAACAGGAATTCTGACGTAGAGGTGGCTTGTTTAGCTTGAAAAGCTAACCTTCTTAGCAGCTCCGACAACTACAACTAGCTGCAGCTAGCATAACTGCACTAGCCACGGCATAAGCGAACGGCGTCTAACATAAAAACAACGCTCTGACACATGGACTTGTGCGAGAAATCACAGGAACTTTAACTTTCGACACAGTCTTAATACATTAAGAAACTAGAAATGCAATACCTGTGTCTATTGCCACAGGAAAAACATTGTGACAGCTAGCAAGCTGCTAGGCCACACACAGGACGTAACCTAGCGAGGCAGAACCAGCCAGCTCTTGCCCTGGCCGTAGCGTAAAATGCAAGAACCACACACGAGACCAGAATCAGCCCAATTCTCACGACGACGTTTTCAAGGAATGTAGGCCTTTAGAAAATGAATCAAGACACTAAAATACGTACCATGCGGTCACGGCGTGTATTTAACTTGGTTTCGGATCCTAAACAGTTAAAATTTGATATATCTTGATTGATCCAGAGGAGGAATTACTTTGTTGCTTTGTCTCCAGGCAGGCCATTCACATTCGACTGGAGTAGCTCCACACAGCGTCGGACGGAAGGAACATGTTTTATGATGATGTCACAAGGTTTTACTAGGGTCTTCAATGGCGACAGGCCAGGGTAATACAAATCAGGAATAGTTGCCTCAGAATGCATGGTATTTAATCAGAGCTGCTTCAAATGACCGATTATATATGATTAACTCAAGTAATCACGTAAATGCGTTGTAAAAATAAACTTGTCTATTTTTTTGTTTGTTTATTTATTTTTCTTCGACGTCCGTAAAATTTAACCTTAACAACAGTGTTTGTTTCTGCGGACTGTTTACTGTAGTGGGGGCGCTGGGGCATCCACGTACCCCTCTCCTTTGTCTTAACATTTATATGTAGCAAAGCCAAACATAGTTAATTTGATACGCAATTTTAAATGAGCTATTGCATATATTGCTATTAATACAAAGTTTTGTTTTGGTCATGACCGGATTACACAGATGATCCCGACGGTCTCAACCAAACCCACCATATCAATAACTGCAATTTAAATTTCACAATTACGGAACATCGTTGTGATAGCTGTGCTACAATGATCCAGGCTTGTGCTTTTTGCATTGCTTAATTGGACAGTTTGGGGGTGTGGTCAGGGTCAGGGGACTTGGGGTATCTGACAGATGGGCTTTGTGAGACTTCCCCACAGCAACCACGCTACAACATGACCCCTAAGCGTAATACGTAACGTTGTGCGTGGTGGGTGGGACTTAATTAACAGCATTGTTGTGTTGGGGGATGCGCGAAATAGAGCAGAGAATCCAACAACTATAGCCTGCTTCTCGACTCTAGGAAGCGAATAATTCCGACTTTGAATGGCCCAAACGACTTTATTTAATGCTCATGATACAAGATAAGCTCACATATTCCAAGCCAGCTCAATAAATTAATCATGATTTTTTGATTTTTTACTGAAAAGGACCAAAACAACGCCCGTTGGATGAGAACATTGTGTACGGAATTACAGCCGCTTAGCAGGCCGTATCGCCATTGCTTCGAAAGGCTGCTGGCTGGTTACTGTATCCAACTAGCAGAAGAACTCCTTGTAGGTTCAAGGTATGTTTTTTATGTGTGGTTGATGAGATATTGCAATGCATCACATTTGCTATAAGGGAACTGTATGGCCACGTTGAAGCTAGTATATGGCACGCGAATTCAAACCCGTTTCCTCTGTTTAACGATAGTTTGACGCCATTGCTAGGAGTGTCTACTGAAGTTATTGTTACTAGCAACTCCTCCACTTCGACTTTCTTCTTTGGTTGTGTATTGTAACGTTAACTGCTTCAATATGAACAACAAACGCATAATACTCGTTTTGCACCCGATGGGCACAACATAGACTTGACTGCTGGTTGCATGATGCCACACCTCCTCAGGCATTTAAACGCCCACCGACAGTTTCCAGTACGTTTAAACGTAACTTGTTAAGGTTATCTCTTAAGGTTATCAGTGTTATAGTAACTTGTTATTTTTTGATGATCCCCTCCTAATAACATATCTTATTGTGATATAACTTTTATTGTGCGTTTTGCTCTCATAGAGGTTGATGACATTCTTCTAGTAATCAACGCACAGATTTAGAGAACCTTGTCATTTTGCAGTTTATCTTAACAGCTGCATGGAGTGTAGGGATTGTGACAACCTTAATACTATTGTGGGAAACCTATATTTGTGTTAGCATGAGACAGACAATTAACCTTCTTGAACCTCAATATTAAAAATTTCAGTGGCACAGTGCCATCTTGTGTATTTCAAGTCTGCTAATGCAGATTTTTGTATCATAATCTGCATTTCATTTATGATACATAATACAATTCAAGTACAGATGCTAGCAGTTTTGTTTAAAATTTTGTTTCTCCCCAGATTATAGTAAAGGATACATACTTATTTTTACTGAAATTGTAACCACATTTAAAACTTCTAATCTTACATTAAACTTGCTAGCGGTTTTGCTTTTGTTAATGTAATCTGTTGTGCCTTTTTTTTATTCCATCCCCACTTTAGTCCAAATCTTGAGGATGAGGAAGAGAGTTCGGAACCACCGGGTACCCGTGCCCCAGCGTCCACCCTCTCCCATCCAGCCCTCTCCCAACAAGCAGATTTTGACTCATGCCCAGGCTCAGCGCCTGGTGGAGCTGGAGATTGATGGGCGACGACACCGTATCAGCATCTACGACACTTTGGATGTGATTTTGGATGATGATCCCAAAGTGCAGGAGATGATGGAGTGCACCAGTAATAAAGAGAACGCGGACAAACCACCGCAGCAGGTCCGCCTTAGGTCGGTTCGCTTAAAAAATAACCAGGAGAAGAAGAACGCTGCCATGGGCTTTAACACACAAGGCGGATCACAAACCAACAGTGCAGGAGCTATGAGCTCCAAGCTCCCTGAGCCCAAGTTTCGCACCGTGGAGTATAATATTCCTGCTGTTCCAAAACGACCGGCAGCATACTACAAGTATGAAGAGAAAACAGAGGAGGAGCTGGATGAGGAGGTGGAATACGACATGGATGAGGAAGACTATGCCTGGCTGGAGCTGGTCAATGAAAAGCGGCGTAGTGAGGGCGTCAGCCAGGTCTCCCACAATGTCTTTGAGTTCCTGGTGGACCGCTTTGAGAAGGAGTCCTACATGGAGCTCCATGGCCCGGGTGCTGACGGCAGCGGGCAGGTCCCCATCGACGAGGATGCTGTTTGCTGCATCTGTGCGGACGGAGAGTGCCACAACAGCAACGCTATCCTATTCTGTGATATGTGCAACCTAGCTGTGCATCAGGAGTGCTACGGCGTGCCCTACATCCCCGAGGGCCAGTGGCTGTGCCGCCACTGCCTGCAGTCTCCCGGCCAGCCATCCGACTGCATCTTCTGCCCCAACCTGGGCGGCGCGGTCAAGAGGACCGACGACGAGCGCTGGGGCCATGTGGCGTGTGCCCTGTGGGTGCCCGAGGTAGGCTTCTCAAACACAGTGTTCATTGAACCCATTGACGGAGTGAGCAACATTCCCCCCGCCCGCTGGAAGCTCACCTGCTACCTCTGCAAGGAGAAAGGTGTGGGGGCCTGCATCCAGTGCCACAAGGCCAACTGCTACACAGCCTTCCATGTCAGCTGTGCCCAGAAAGCTGGCCTCTACATGAAGATGGAGCCTTTCAAAGAGGTGAAGGAAATCGAAGAGTCTACCTTCTCTTTGAAGAAAACGGCCTACTGTGGCGCGCACACGCCCAATGGCTGCATCAAAAGGCCTCTGACAGTCTACGATGTTGTCAAACCCAAGAATGGATTCTGTGTAAAAGGTCACAAGGGTAGGGGTGGCAGCCGTGGGAGATCAAAGGTTAATCGGCGTAAGAAGAACAGAAAGGTGGAACCTGAGCCAGTGGAAGAGGCTGTCCAGCCTTCCACCGCTCCTAATTTTTCTGCTCACAGGTAAATATATATGTGGCTTAGACAAACGCTTAATCTTGTGCTGAGGTATTCAGCAGAAAGCTGTGGCAATATTGTTTACGTGAAACAACAAAAAGTTAGAAAGCTCAGTGATGCCCCACTAAATAAGCCATGTGGATGTTTCAGTTAAGTCTGCAGCACAGAATTGAGTTTTACAGTAAGTGTATGAACTATTTCTCTGTCTCCTCTTTCCTGCAGGTTTCAAACCATTCTAAACCAAGTGTCTGTTCAGAAGAAGAGGGCGTTTGTCGAGCTGGTCTTGACCTACTGGACGCTAAAGAGACAGGCAAGGAACGGACTCCCCCTCATTAGACGATTGCAGTCCAGTCCCGCCCAGAAGACGGCACATCCAGTCAGTCACTCACCCACGCACTAACTTTTACACAGCTTAGAAATGCAACAAATACATTGACTTTAATCGTCTGATTGTCATGACTGTACTTGATAGTTAATTCAATGTTTTATTTATTTTCTAATGGTGTGTGTGGGTCTGTACCCCTTACTGGTTCAGAAGCAGAATGAGGAGGAGAGCAGGGCTCTGAAGGAGCAGCTGAAAGAGTGGCATCGCATCCGACATGACCTGGAGAGAGCCAGACTTTTGCTGGAGCTCATACGCAAGAGGGAGAAGCTTAAGAGAGAAGAAGTAAGCAAAAAGCACTCGACCTTCTCCTATAGATTCGGAAATGTTTTGCACAGGCTGTACGGGTGTTGCTTTAAGGCTGTTGTGCAGTTATTATGTGGTTTTCTCTCATAGATATTAAAGTGGCTATATGCAACTTTTTTTACGGGTCACTGTGACAGATTTTGTAACATATTATCAATACTATTCTACAGTTTGCACATTGTAATATCTATGGGAGAATGAAAACAATCCCCGTTCAGAACAGTCCTCCTGAAGTCTCAATATTTAGCACTCATTTTGTCTGCCACCAGTTACGATCTCCTGCCAAACTGTGACTAATTGCTTTATGGCACAAGGAAGTGCATCACTTCATCAGAAAGAAAATATCATACTTGATAATATACATCGTTGATCGTGTTAGCTACATGCAGTGGCCATCAGCATTCTGCATGTCTTCTTTGCAACGGTTAGGTAAAAATAGTTACGTTAAGCACACGGTAGGGGTTCCCAAAACCAGAAACTACATACAGCCGCTTTAATGCATCCCACATCAATATAACTGCTCTTGTTTCCCTCTGCAGACGAAGCTGCAGCAGGCCCTGATGGAGCTGCAGCTGACTCCCTTCACTGTTCTGCTGCGGGCTGTGCTGGACCAGCTTCAGGAAAGGGACCAGACACGCATATTTGCCGAGCCGGTGGACGTTAAAGAGGTCAGCTTATATTCTGTTTGTGTGAACAATTCAGGGAATTAGGGTGTACTGCTTGTTGTTCTGCTGTTTACAAAAACGTCCAAAACCTTGAGGTGGTTACACTATAACATTTTATACACACAATCTGTTAACAGCAAAGGGATCATATTATTGCTAGGAAAGCATAGCAAGCTTTCTCATAAGCACATTCTTATCCATTGCTGGTTGGCTTCCAATAGACTGTAACTGCAGCAGACCTTTTATTTATTTAATAATTTAATTCAAATATATGTTTGTATTTGATATGAAAGTCATGCCATACTCAGTGATCTTTTAAATGCTATGCAGTATGTCCAATATTTAATCCAGCAATGCTCTTCACTCTACCATGTGACATACTGTGTTGAGTCATGTGATGAAGTCCCAGCGTGAGTGTGAGCGTTTGGAATGTAAAAGTTGACGGGAGCAAAGGTTCTTTAAGGGTAGTTTTCACAGTTGTCCAAGCATAACATTCTTCAAATCAGGGAGTGGTCTGGGTGCTTCCTTCCGTCCATGTGAACAAAAGTAGACAACATGAAGAGTAGCTGTGTCGGTGCAATGTTACTCCAAGCCCGGCTAGCTCAGTCGGTAGAGCATGAGACTCTTAATCTCAGGGTCGTGGGTTCGAGCCCCACGTTGGGCGTTACCTTTTCACTTGTCAGTGTGCTCTTGTGATTCATTTAGACAACTCAGAACTGTTGGGATAGCTGCAAGTTTATTAAAAAGTAATTTCAGGCTCTGGAAGGAAATAACTAACATAATAGTTTGATTACATTATTTAAACTCTATTGTAATCAAATTATTATGTTAGTTGTTAAGCTAAACAAAATAAAAGTTTCTACCCTTAATGTGGTTACTCACAATGCCTGCTACTGAAGCAAGACGAAGAGATGTGCCACAACAGTTAGCTGACTTAATAAGGGCCTCAAAATGGTATTTCTCTCTCAAGGTTACTAAGGCATAGCAATTAGCAACACACTATAGGTAATTTCAAAGATAAAAGATTATCCCCAACAAAAAGTGTGAATAATTCCATCGACAATTCTGTAATTTTATGAATATTGTGTCACTTTTTAAATACTGCTTTTTGCATTTGCATTTACATTTTCCTTTTGAAGTACCAAGACGAGCTTTGGCCAAACAAGAAAACAAGCGTTAATGCCAAAACATTTTATTCATTATCTGTAGGTGCCTGATTACATGGACCACATCAAGAACCCCATGGACTTCTCCACCATGGGTAAGCGCATCGAGGACCAGGGCTACAGCAGCCTGGAGCAGTTTGAGGATGACTTCAACCTCATTATTGCCAATTGTATGAAGTACAACTCCAAGGACACCTACTTTCACCGCGCCGCCGTGCGAATGAGAGACCTAGGTGGGGTCTTGCTCAGGAAGACGCGACGGGATATGGAGCGTATTGGCTTTGAGAAGGACAGCGGTATGCACCTGTCCGAGTCGCCTAAGGTGGAAGAACCCACTGCGTTTGCATGGGAGGATGGTAAAGGTTTTTATATATATCGTATACCAAACCATAATTAAGCTAATAGTCAATTTTTGAACAGGTTAGACTGCCTAGCTGCCAAAGTCAGTTGAGATAAAGGATTGTTCTTTGATGTTTTGTTCTCCAGTGGATCGCCTACTCACGTCAGCCAACAGGCAGCACATGCCCCTCGACATGCAGCTTCAGCAGCTGCTAGAAAAGTTTGACTTGATGAGTACCATGAAGTCCAGCCCTTCACGCAGCAAGCGGCTCAAGCTAATCAAGAAGACAATAAACGACGTACGCAGCGAGATGAGCCTGAGGAGGGTCCTGCCCTCCCTCAACTCCTCCACCTTTTCCTCCTCCACCTCCTCTTCCTCTTCTAGCAAATCTTCCATAACCTCAGTGCCGGAACAGAGTTGTGATAATGGTGAAAGGCAAAAGACAAATGGAGAAAGCTGTGATGAAGAGGGTATGTATTGAATATGTAGACCACTTTATATCAAAATCAGATCGCATGAGCCAGTTATTCACAGTGAATATGTCATTGGTGTCTTAGTCATGGCTTTAAATTAAAGAGTGCCACCTAGTCACGTAACATGCCCATGTGATGACAGAACCTCTTTGCCCCATATCCTTAGGGAATCAAAGAGACTGGGAAATAGGTCTACGAGTGGGCTTGTTGTAGTTTGCTGGCCACCGTCCCAACACAGTGGGGGTGTCATGCTAAGTCACTGTCAACAGCTTCCCCATTTTATAGCAGAGGAAATAATTTATATGCAAACAGCCTTCTTGCCGAGTCAAATTTGGAAGTCATGTTGGATGCATAATGTTGCAAGCCCAATTATGCAAGTCGTTTTGCTTGCTCATTCATGAAGGTGGTTCCTAATGGGTTTTTCTATGCATGCCTTGTAATACTTTTGTTAATAACCCAAAGCTGTTGCTCAGGGGATGCTTTGTTTTGCTTACATATTTGTTATGTTGTAGAGATTTTACAGCGGTTATTTCATCCAACATGGCAGATGTTTTTTTTTTTAAAGGCAATGCTGTTGTCTAATTTATAACAACAACAACAAACACTTGCCATCAGTTTAATTTCAGTGCCTCTTTTGTTTTGCCTTTCCCCTCTATCTTCTACAGGGGACAAGTCTCTACCTCCCAAACTAGAACCTTCAGATTCTCTACCTCCTCTCCCACACTCAGAGCAAGACTCTGAACCCCCTACCCTCAAACCCATCCACCCTGCCCCAGACTGGGACAATAACAACAAACGGGTCAAGTTCAATGGGGAGACGCCTGTCCCTCTCCCCTCTGCCAAAGAGCGCCTCAACGGCCATTCCCACACCGGAAACTCCTCCCAGTCCCAGTCCCTGTCCCAAAATCCCTCGCTCTTGTCCGAGGGGGACGTGAGTGTTGTGGCAACCTCAGTGCTTGCCGAGCCTACAAGGACGGTCAACCGGCGCACAGCTGTGCTCTTCCGTAAGTCAAAAAATGCAAGCTCACAGAAAGCCCAGCGAAGCAGTGGAGGAGTAGGAGGGGAAAGTGGAGGCAATGAAGCCCAGGAGGAGTGCCCTCCGGTGGATCCCAATAACATCCTGTCGATGGTCATCCCCCGGCTGGAGAACCTGCTCCACACCAGGAAGAGGAGACGCAGCACAAACGGAGCGGGCGACAGCGAGGTGGACGGGGAGGATGATGTGGAGACCCCTGTGAAACGCCTTGACACGGGTAAATAGCAGGCAACCAAACACATTGTTTAATAACAACACAGAATAAAAGCAAAAAGTACAGTGTGTGTTGGAAAAGGCCTCACCGTATCATGACTCTAGTAAGGATGTTTGTCTGGTTGGGCAATTTATTAGTATTATATAATATATTCGTTTTTATAAACCTCTGTATCTGGTCTCTCCACAGGCCTGTCCAATGGATTCCTCGATGAGGAAGAAATTGGGGAAAAGAAAAAGAAGCTGGGTCCCAGCCGACCCATTGAGCCTCGCCGACGTTGTGCCTCCGAGTCCTCCATTTCATCAAGCAGCAGCTTGCTGGGCAGCACTGGGTAGCTCTTATTATCCTACATGCTAATATGGAAAGCGGCAATGTAATTCTTATTGCTGGGAATTTAGTCTCACACAGTTTGAACAGTTTTAGGCTCAAAACCTTTGTTCTTGTTTACAATTCGGATGAGATTTAAATCATATGATTTTGTGTGGCCTGTGTTGCTGTATAGATTTAAACCATATGATTTTGTGTGGCCTGTGTTGCTGTATTTGCCAAACCAAAAGGATGACTAGGATTTATGCCTATAGATGTATGGGAATATTGCCCATGGGATTATTGCAGATAGATTTGAACTTTTTCTGCCGCCTTTTTTCTTTTTGTATTCAATCAAATACATTTCATGGAACCTTTCTTTTGAATGGCATTGAAAGTATATAGTGCTTTCATGAACAATTTGCAAAACACTGCCTCCTAATTAGGAAGGGGTTTATATAACCTCAAACTCTCCTAGTAATAGCTTAATATTGTGAATCTCCTTTGATTTCCAGCACCATACTCAGTCTTCCAAAATGTGGAAAGGGGAAGCCGGCCATGGTTCGGAGAAGCACAGTGGATGACAAGAGTGAACTCATTGCCTGTATTGAAACTGGCAACTTTGCCAAAGCTGCTCGTATCGCTGCCGGTAAGTCAGGCTATATTTCTCTTGAAAGTGGATGTTTTACCTTCAGGTTTTATATGTGTGTTCTACATTTTGGGTAATTTCAGGCGCCTTCTTGACTAGAAATAATATGCAACATGTGTCTTCTGCTTTCAGATCAGTCTGAAGTTTTTAAGCTTTCCATAAAACCTGTGTTCACCCAATGTACATACATTTTGAAATCGTGACTTTAAATATTACACATTTGCTTTATATATTTATTCCACAGGAAGAGGGGTTGCATAGTTCTAGAAATCTCCATAGTCGCTAACTTTCAATAACAGTTAATCCATTAACTAAAAGCTACTTTTTTACTTCATGACAAAACGCTCACTCACTGTTGTGGTGTTTAAATTTAATAGCTGCTGTCACCACAGGCAGAAAGGGAAACAGATGGTCATATTATTTGCTCTCAACATGAAACAACTGAATTCTTAATGGCAACAAATGGATCATTCATATTTTGGTAACAACCCTAATTGGGACTTATCGGTGATTGTGGCGTGGTTCTAACTTCTTAGCGGTGTGATTATTTAACATGTGTTGTTCTATGATATGCTCTGTGACAATTAGCATGGCTTTGGAAGTGTTCTCCTCTAAGGCCTAATAAATGTGAGTACAGCCCCTTTCCTCATAATGTGGTTGTTGTTGTCCCCCTCCCCCTGCTTCTGTAGAGGTTGGCAACAGCAATATTTGGATGCCTGCTAGTGCCGCAAAAGTTGTGCTGGAGCCCCTTAAACTAGTTTGGGCCAAATGTAGCGGATACCCATCCTACCCTGCCCTGGTGAGTGTGTTTTTGCATGCATGGCAGTTATTGACTAACTGACAACGTCAGATCTCTTTAACTACACACAATTGGTGTTATTGAAGTCAAAACTGTCCCTTCATGTTTTGTTCGGTACCTCTAGATGGCAGCATTACAACATTAAGAAGTGGAATACACGTCTTGCTCTCTGCTGTTTAAAATAGTAAGATCCTGTGGTTTTCCGTTCCCTGTTGCCTGTGTAGATCATAGATCCCCACATGCCCCGAGTGGGCTGCCAGCACAACGGGGTGTCCATCCCCATGCCCCCCATGGACGTGCTCAGGGTGGGCGAGCAGATGCAGTACAAGGCAGAGGAGAAGCTCCACCTCGTCCTATTCTTCGACAACAAGCGCAGCTGGTGAGTGTCATTAGTGTTTTTTAATGAACTTCCAAAAGAAGAGATCCGAATCCTTCCGATGTGAATATAATTGAAATTAAATGATTAAGCTGAAATGTAACAGGGCCAATAGCTCGTTGCAAGTTGCAACATTTTGTTTTTGGGGTTGTCGCATTCTTCACAACATGTAAATGTATTATATTATATTAAGGGCCATCCAAGTATATTAAAAATGTATTTTAAAATGAGTGCTTTGCGTATGCTACACTGTTATTGTGCAAACAAGTGTGTAATGTATTATAATTAAAAAAACATTTTAGCTGTAATATTTTAAATCCCAATTACTTATGTGGTGTTTCATTGTCTTATAATATATATTGATTTTCTTCTTGGAAATGAGACAAACTCTTTTAGCTCATTATGACTAGCCTACAGGCTTGGCTAATACATCGTTGGCAAGCAGCAGTGCAATTAATTATATCTGCAAAATCAGCCAGCTAGACATCAAAAACAGAGTTAACCAGATCTTTGTGTTGGGTATTGTCACAGCTGTCTTCTCAGGCCTAGTATTGCCCACATACTGCCAGGCCATTTCTTAATTTTGCTGTAATTGATTTTGCCAATTGGAGCTCATTACAGCATATTTGCTCCTGGGAGACAATTACATCTCCCATCAAACAGTGCTGGGTAATGGCCTGATTCTTTTTGTGATAGAAATCGTGTGCATTGAATAGTTGCAATTATTCATACCATTTTAATGTGGAATCTTGTGCTTTCTTGTGCTTTCCCCCCAGTGTCTTCTATTAAGTATTCACTTATGCTTTTTTCCTCAAGGCAATGGCTTCCTAGATCCAAGATGGTTCCTTTGGGTTTGGACAAGACTATTGACAAGATCAAGATGATGGAGGGCAGGACATCCAGCATCCGCAAGGCGGTCCAGACAGCCTTCAGCCGCGCCATGAACCACCGCAGCATTGTGGAAGATGAGCCTGTTAGCGATTTAAGCGACGTGGACTGAGACGCACGCACACACACTGGTTCACCCTTTGAGTTGCACCTCTCTTCTCCCCTCTGCCCATCTGAAAGTTTGCTATGTTTACTGGGCACCTGCTGCAACCCCCGCGCTCTTTGTTCTCCTAAACAAACTCACACATTCTCATACCATTCCCCCACTGCCGTTCTGACGGCTGCTGCTTTAATGAATGTTCCCATCTCCCCTGCCATTTCCATTTTTTTTAACTGTGCCACAAGACTGCTTCCCTGCTTCTTCTCTCTGATAACCACTGCCCTCATGGCTCCTTCGATGCCTCCTGCTCACCTACTTATTCACTCACATACGTGCATCATCTCCACTTGAGAGTACCTATGTATTGAATAAACTTTGTAAATGTACATGTACGTTTTTGATTGACACACTAACTTATTTTGTTAACATGAATGAATATGGGTACTGTACAAGACTTTTGTAGTTTTTATACTTTGGTAATTATGTTGGCCAAGGTGTTGTATTTTGCTGATGCTGTGTGACCTAAACATTAGATCAACTTCTAAAGCCTTAGCAGTCCAAACACATTTGCTGTTAAACATTTGTTGCTTTTTTATATATATATTTTTTTTTTTAAGTTATATGAGATATTGCAGAAGCTTCCACTTGGCATTAATCATTTTGTAATCTGAAATGACAAAGTTTTTACGATAGTTTTAGTATATTTTTGTTCGTACATATTTATATGATTGAATATATGTTGGTATGTCTGATGCTCAAATTGAAAGTATGCTGTAATCAAGAAAACCTAAAGTGCGATGTTCTTCAGAAACCAAAAAAATATGTTGCTACCCAGACTTATTTTATTTTTGTGTGTAATGATGAAATATCACTGCAAAAAATGTGAACATTTCTTTTTTTTACATTATGAATTGAACTGTTAGGGGACAGTCATTGTAGTTATAGAAAGAAGTACTGGGGTTAACTTATGGTGAAGTATTTCTGCTACTTTATATTTGAAGAAACATGGGAAGTGATGTTGATAATTGGCACATTGTGTGGTGGTTACTTTTGGTTGCCTTCTTTTATGTTGCATTGTAATGTTTTGAAAGCTTAGCTGTAGACTTCATGACATTCATTTCATAGTATTATTTTTCTCTGGGTAGCAATGGGTAGTTTGGGATACTTTCTTTTATACTTACTGTAGTGTTTTTTTTCTCCAAATAATACAAATTGTTGCTGGGACAGTTTCATTTCCTTTTGTTAAAACATCATATAAACAAATAAAGGACTGAATTAAACTGTATTATTAAGTTTTAAATTTCCCTTGACGGCCCCAGTTGGAGTAAAACCTGCAGTACACTATGGCTTGGATGTGTGGTATATTCCTCACTGATGAACAATTTACCGATTGTCGAGTTAATGTAATTACTGTGACAACCATAGCGGGGCGCTGTGGCTCCATTGAAAAAAACAAAACAATTTGCTGGCCATGGACAACTATTTATCTATTTATTTATTTAAGTAAACCTTGTGAACTGAAATGTTGTAATCATGAGTCTCTCGGGCCATGTCGCCAAGTATCTTTATTTGAGCATAAGTCACGTACCCGTTGCAATCAAATAATATTAATACTTTTAATTTAAAAACGCTTTTCAAAATACCCAAAGACACTTTACATGTTAAATAATTGACGAACAAAACATTTCTTTAGGTAGGCCTATTTAAGCTATACCACCAGATTTATGATAGCCTCAATCACAGTGAACCGACTAAAATATTATTTAGTTTCCGTGGGATGTTAAACCAGCTCGAACAATGATCTACTAATAAAAAAGAATTTGACAAAGGGAAAGTGGCTTGATCAGGGATAGCTAGGAGTAGTTCGAATCCACCTTCACCTGGCACTGAAAGACATTTCCCATCTTTTGAAACAATTGAGCTTAATGCCGCCTAAGCAGTGTGGTGCATCGGGTTGCACACAACAAAAAAGCCTCTCTGCCCTCTGTCGGTTCACCCGACAATCAGATACTAATTGCGCGGGGAAGTAAACACGGCAGTCAGGTGGAGAGGATGGTGAGTCAAGCGTGAATATCAATCTCACCACATCAGTGTCATCAGATGACTTTGAGGGAGTTAAGGGGCGCTAATTAGCATGGAGCGGCAAGCGCTGCATGTGGCAACAACGCAAAAAGGGCTGATGCCACTGAGTTACTTTGTTACCGCAAGTAATCTCTCCTGTGAATGTGAAAAGTGGAGTGGGGAAGGTTAGTACGGATAACAGAGAATTATGTGAGTTATAGGTTCGTGGAGGTTGTGTTCTGTAGGCCTACACATGATAATGAAGAGTAAAGCTACACACCTTGGCAGACAAAGTCACATAGGCCTACACCTGCGCTAAATCGCCCAAACACACTGTCGTGCAAAGGGTCGTTCAAACACACAGAAACACATTCAAACACATTCTAAATTCTTGAATTTTTTAATTTGAATTTGGCACACTGACTCAATTTATGCCCACACATCTATGGCACAAGAAACCATTACTCTAAACAACCTTATCTCCCGCATCTCCTCCTTTTGTAAACTTGTATTCATTGGCGTGGAAAATTTGCAATTTATCCACACACCAATGTTCCTAAGAGCTACACATACACGATACAAAAATGCTTGTTGTGTCTAAATAAATCTAGCAACAGTTGACAATCGCGAATCAGTAATATAGCCTATAGATTTACCTACAGAGCATGATCTCCACCTTTTCCGTTTAAAATAATAATACAAAAAATAACCTATTATTTTGTAGACATCCATGCAGTGTGGTTTTCAAGCAAGACTTTTTTCAATTACCATACCATATAGTAAATGTGCACTGAATATCTAATGCACAATTTTAAATCATGTTTCTTGCATTGAAGTAAGTAATTATGAAATTGCTCCCTGCCTCCCTCCCCCCACAGTGTTTCTGTGATGAGTATTCAGGATGTTATTAGAAGTACAGGGCACAAGGGATGAAGACTAGTGAGTGAAATCATATTTAACACCTCTCCATCTCTTACATAAACACATCAGCCCAATTTTACATTTGCAACTTGTAAACTCTGGAAAAACATGTTCTCATTCACATTCTCTGTCTACCCCATAGGCTCACTCTCCAGTGTCAATGTTCCGAACACAAGGCCGCAGTAGCTTGGGCCCAAGGTAAATAAATATTTATGCTGCACGTTTACATGTGCCAGAGAGGGAAATGTATAAATACTGTGTTTCAAAGGTAAGCCAAAACATCTTCAAAGGAATATAAATGCATGAGTTTATTTCTGCCTAACAGGGAGTTATACATGGCAACTTTGGAAGGCTTCACATTATTTGCCCAAAAAAACAAAAAAACTTTTGACCTGATAATACCATGAGAGCCATTGGCAAAAATGAATTACATTAACATCATAATTTCAACCACTTTTATTGCCATGAATGAATGTGAATTTTTTGAAACTGTTACATGGTATTCAGTGGACGAGCAATCATGGACACAACAGAGTATAACAATTTATGCAGACACACAACAGAAACAACAGGACAAGACTCACATGGCTCAAACCCTACGGGCTGGTGAACAACATAACAATGGCAACAGCCATGCTCTTCTCTCGAATATGAACGCAGTGTGATGTTAGGTTTTTCTGTTGATGGCAACGTCTCTACATTTGACTCCAGTTGCTAGTCTCTCTTCAAAATCATATATTTTTTACTACATCAGGATTTTTCAAAGTGCTTCATGTAGCATTGTGGACCGATCTGAGAACTGAATGTAATTTATTTTATGATTCAGAGAAACCTATTGCCTATAAGCAGTCAATCTTATATTTCTGTAGAGAAGAATGAAAGTAGCCAACAGGCTTAATTTTTTTGGATATGCCTCTAGTAAGCAAGTGGATTAAGTAGATGGTGGGGTAAATTTAGATTGAGTTTGAGTCTCTGAAACTCTGTGCAGAGAGCCAAATTCTCACAGTTCAGTACAAGCATGATGATTTGCTGGAGTGGATTATGCTTTACAAAGATGGTACCAGTGCGGTGGAGAATGAACCAACATAGATTTTCAGAGATCAGGCTTCAAATCATTCACATCTTTGATAAATAGTTAATGATCCAGTGGGACATAGTTAAGCTGCTACCTCCCCTTCCCTTTATCATACTGCACTGTATTCTGTAACGTCATGCCCAAAGGCTGAGGTAGGTCCAGGTATATGGTTCTGTTAATGTCTTTACAGAGGCTGCCTGACTGGCAGTTGCACAATATATAGCACCCACTAGTTGTACCTTTTTTGTGTGCATGCGTGTGTGTGTGTGTGTGTGTGTGTGTGTGTGTGTGTGTGTGTGTGTGTGTTTGGGTGTGTTTATCTTAGATATTGTAGACTTTCTGAGTCAATATATTAATTGTCTAACCTGTTGGGGCTCTTCACTTGTCATCCCATCAAACACAGCCTGATTATCAGCCAATTAAAAGTGAATGTCGCAATTCAGCCATCACCGGAGCCGGAGGGAGCAGGCTTTATAGTAGAAGTCTTTGAAGCCATGGATAATTACTTGTGTAGGCAAGATAATGAGCAAAAGTCCAGCACAAATGTAAATAGATTAACTGATGCTCTTTAGTTTAGCCTACACATCTCAGTATAAAGCAACCTAATGAAACAGAGCGGGCGTGGCTGTTTTGGTAAGCTATGCCTTTCCAAGGAACTTGCTTTGTTAAAGTGTGTGTGTGTTTGTGTGTGTCTGTGTGTGTGTTTGTGAGAGTGACGTTTGTGATGTGTTTCAGTCTTAGTGAGGCATGCCGCTCGGTGTGATTTTGATTGGTTGCAGTGCGGTTTAGGTGTGGGGGCGGGAATGGTGGCCTAAGGGTGTGAATAGGTGTATGCGTTTGTGTGCATTGGTGTATGTGTGTGTTTGTGTGTAAGTGGCTTCATCCCTAGGAGAGCAAGAACCTCCCCCAGCAGTCTCATCAACTTTGCTATCTGTTCCAAGGACAGTGTAGTGACTGACGGCAGCTTAATGTGTGTCTTGCCAGAATTGGATTTGATCCTGGGGGCTCTGCCAGAGGGCTGTTCTGCAAGAATTGTTAGACCCACACTTTTCTTTTCTTCCGACCTTTCTCTTGTTCTTCAGATTTCTATGTTTTTTAGCAAGGCGATTCTACGAGTAAAGCACAGCTTGTGTCTTTATACTTGGAATAGATACAATTGAATTGAATCTATTATGTCATGAAAGGAGAATCTTGGAAACAATGGATTTTCATGTATGTTTACTTTCTTTCACACATGTGGATTCTATAACAATGTTTTGCAAAAACAATCTTGACATTCAAGCCTGTTATCTTGTTACTTTAGCTTCCAAGCTTTGCATTTATTAATTTTTTTTTTCTTCAGATGTTTTGCTATTTCTAAATGGATACAAATGGGTCATGTATGTTTGTGCCAGCTCAATTTTTATTGAAGTTTTGAGGTTTACCTGTCACTAGACTGTTTAGCTGCTTCGATTTACACCAATCAGCCAAAACATTAAATCCACTGACAGGTGAAGTGAATAACTTTGGTCATCTCATTACAATGGCACCTGTCAAGGGGTGGGATATATTAGGCAGTGGATATATTAGGTGGTAAGTGAACAGTCAGTTCTTGAAGTTAATGTGTTGGAAGCAGAAAAAATGGGCAAGCGTAAGGATCTGAGTGACTTTGACAGGGGGCACGGGAATGTCAGAACTGCATCATGGAGCGATGGAAGAAGGTGACCTGGTATGTTGAATCACGTTTTCTTTTAGATCATGTGGATGGCCGGGTGCGTGTACGTCATTTACCTGGGGAAGAGATGGCAGCAGGATGCACTGCCGACAGTGTGATGCTCTTGACAATGTTCTGCTGAGAAACCTTGGGTCCTGGCGTTCCTGAGGATGTTACTTTGACATGTACCACCTACCTAAACGTTGTTGCAGACCAAGTGCACCCCTTGGCGACGGTATTCCTGATGGTAGTGGCCTCTTTCAGCCGGATAATGTTCTTGACACACTTCAAAAAAATTTCAGGAATGGTTTGAGGAACATGGCAAAGATTTCAAGGTGTTGACGTGGCCTACAAATTCCCAGATTGCAATCCGATCGAGCATCTGTGGGATGTGTTGGGACAAGAAGTCCGATCATCCTTGGAGGCCCCACCTTGCTACTTACAGTACTTAATAATATAATATAAGGCAGGTGGTTTTAATGTTTTTGCTGATCTGTGTAGTTTTTATGTGTATTAATGTTTTAAAAATGTATGGACTTGGAACTTGGCTATTATACTGAGATGGAAACACTTGTTATGTTAGGTAGTTATTTTAGTCATATTTAGGCAAATATGTCAAATTACAAATTACCTATGAACGGTGTTTGCAAGAAAACAAAAAAAGGAAAGTTTTATTTTTTTGATGGTTGAACGGAACATTAGTGCAACCGAATTATAGCATAAGGGTGCATGGATGGACACGGGGTTACTGGATGTTGCACCTGCTGCCACTGAGACTTCAGTTCCATCCCAGATTTGAGCTCAATAGTCCGACCCCTAGTGTGTCTCGCCCAAAGCAGTGATTAAACCCACGAAGCCGGGGCTTGTGGCTGGCTTGTCCCGCTCATGCATCCACTCCACTCAAAGCCGCCACAGCAACTCTGTGTACAACCAAATTAAACTTTAGTGTCTCTAGCATAGCAAAAGTATTATTTCAACATTATGACATCAAATATTCATATAAATTGCCCACACCGTGTCTCAAGTCTGATTTCAATTTAATTAAATGTTTCTCTGCAGCTATGCGTTGAGATTAAAATACATTATTTGTCAATTGCGTGCTACCCACGCTAGTGCAAGACTGGCATAGGTACCCGGCAAAGAAGACGAATATCAAGCTTTTGACAGAGCTTTGGAGAAGGCCAGCTTTGTCGGTTTTCCCTCTCCCCTCATCCCTTCCACTGCTACGTAAAAAAGGAACCCCAAACACAGCTGTTGGTCTTGATAGCCAAACATGCTTGTATCCACAATTCAGTGTCAAATCGAGATGACCAGATCCCCATCCATGATGCATTGTCCTTAATACTTACATCTGAGGAGGAGGCCATTCTCCCCGGCTTATCTGCTGAGATCACCGTGGTAATGTCTTATCTCTAGTGAGAGGCTTCCACAATCCACACAGGTTAATCCTGCTGGTGAAGGCTGACACTATGGATATACTGCTCCTGCTTTATCTTTACCATAGGAGAGTGGTATGCTGAGCTCACACACAAATGCACGCGCATATATCACACACACACACACACACACACACACACACACACACACACACACACACACACACACATTATGACTTAAATGAAAGGAGGTTGCCTTCTCTGTTGGTGTAAATACACTGTTTAACTGCTGCCTAACGTAGTCATCAGGATCTGTTAGGTGGCCACAGTCATACGACTCTAAAACCTTAGCTGGTTGTTGAGCGTAATACCAGGCTGGTCCTCTGATGGTCTGGACCTCTGGGGCTTTTAGTGGGGAGAATCTGTCATTTCTGAAATATGGGTGCACGCTCTCTCTCCTCCCTGTTCCTTCTCTCCCTGATATTCTCAAAGCAGCCTTTGCTCTGTTTCTTCAGTAATATTTCTATTCCTCTTTAATAGCTGATAAAGCTGATTAATATTAGTGCCCAGGAAACTCAAAATTGGAAGCATACTTCAACAAGATGTCCCTATTTGAATGTGTGAGGACAGAACAGCGGGAGTTCTCCTATGATCTGTATATCCTTGGTCCTTCTATGTATAGCATGGCCTAATAAAACCTTGTGCTGATGGTTAGCCTCAGGGGAAGCCTTCATATGAACTATCAAAACCTCAGATGTTCTTTGCATATGCACGATATTCTTTTTTTAAATTATTTTTAAACACAGAAGAGTCATGGAGGTTGGAATTTATTATTAGAATTTATTTTTTTCCATAAAATGTTCCAAGCAATTATTCCCATTGACGAGCCAGTATGTGAAAGTGTGCCGTGGCACCGCCATGTTTCCGTTTGGCGTCAGCGCAAAACCACATTTCATGCCTTTGCAATGGAAGTGTAAATAATTCTGGTTTGCACCTTCCCACTAATATTTTGCTACACACTTTATATCCCTGCCAAGATTTACACCACATTCAAAACGACATGGAGAACAAAGAGTGCCCTTTCCCCCTATAGCTTTCCTTTAAGTAGAAACCCTTTGAGTAGGACCCATTTAAACGATCATAGGCTTGAGAAATGATCATAGCTCCTACTGTGGCTACACAGATGGTTTTTACATTATGGTCCTTCTGAAGTGTTAAACATCCTCCATTCTTTGGTAGGTTTTGTATTATTGTTATAGCTACCTGTTATCCAGCTGCATTGGGCTGAGACAAGTTCCTAAAGGCGGATCACATGTGTTGTGTGGGTGGGAAGGTGTATGCCTCCAACAGACCTCTGTAGGAGGACCATTTAGTTGTGAGAGAGAGATTTTGAGCCAGAAATAAAGAGAAAGAGAATAATGTGCCAGTTTTAGAAGAGGACAAATACAGTGACATTAGTTACGGGGGAAATAGTCCAGACCGCTCAGTGCTGTCTCACTCCATCACTCACACCCTCACTCCCTATCACTCTCTTTTTCTCTCTCTAAATGACAAGCTCTATACCTTGGTCTGCGCTCTCTCTCTCTCTCTCTCTCTCTCGCCAGACCTCCGTTTGTTCCTGTCCACTTTGCAGCCTTGCTATCCTGGCCACGACTTCCCATCCAGGGCAGAACAGAGAAGCTCTGATCTGACATGGCACCCTGACTGCCAGGCAGGCTCCCTATCGGGCCTGGGCAGACCGCAGGGCATCAATCTCTGGGCTGTCGGGCCTTGGCTCTGGCCCAGCCATTTAACAGACCCATTACAGCACAGGGCTAGAGGATGAGGGCTCACATTCTTATAAGGGGTACCATGGGAGCTGTGGGCCAGGGAGGGCAGGGGTGTGTGTGTGTGTGTGTGTGTGAGAGAGAGAGAGAGAGAGAGAGAGAGAGAGAGAGAGAGAGAGAGAGAGAGAGAGAGAGAGAGAGAGAGAGAGAGCATATTGTGTGTATGAATTGTTTGTTTATGCGTGTCTAAAGCCGAGCTCTCCTGTCCTGTTTGAAGTGTAATTGGCTGATTAATCGCTGGCTGCCTATTAATGGACACAGGGTGACGGAGGTGAACAATAAATAATAGACCAACCTGAGACAAGCGAACCAAAATAGGTTCATATCCAAACTCAACATGCAGCCTTGTTTAGCTGCAGCCTTGCTTTTGATACTGGGTAAAGAACTGAAGTGACTGATAAAAGACCAGAGTGGTTGGTATTGACCCAGCTTTAAATTGTCCATTCTGGTTTGAAATGAAGGCCATGTTGGATTAAGAAAAGGCTTTTATGTAGAGACGAGTAAAAGGTGCAGTGCCGCTGAAGAAGAACAGAAAATAAAGCCACTCTTGAAGTCCTCTCTAGAGCCGATTTCACGTTCCTATCTACCTCAAGGTTTAGTAGGTCTTTAGAAGATAGAAAACAACACATTGCAGAACACTGACAAACAGGTATCTACAGAGCAGGGAATACCTTGAATACAGTGTTCATTGCCTTAATGTCTGAGTGAGAGTGCTGGTTTGTGTGTGTGTTCATGTGAATAAAAGGGTGATATACAAATGTGTGTCCGAAAATAAAATGGACATTGCGGCGTAGACCGGCACAATAAAGCAAGAATATAGTGGCCAAGGCACAGTACCAGCTGTTAATCACAGGAAACATTTCAACTTCCCCATACCCCTCCTTCTTCTTCATCCTTCTGTGTTAGAAACCCTTTGAGATGATGGCCTCGTGGTCCTCTATGGTTTAAAATGCCCGAAGGCACAAAGCTATTTCAGATGCTTTGCTGGTAGAACCAAAGTGATAGAAAAAAGGCATTATTTGTTTTGACTTTGTCTCTCCCACAAACCAATCACGCTGTGTTATTTAAGCCCCTGTGTCTCTCTAGCTCTTACTAGCTGTTGACAGCAAACAACACTTCTTATGTTGCCATGGATCCTCTCTATTTATAGGTTGTGTGTGTTTGCTTGTGTATGATTTCTTGGCACTCTGTGTCCTGGAATCACTGCATTCGGATCTGCCTGGGTCTGTTTTAGCACGTCATTGTGTTTTGTGTCTTTCTGTGTTTGTGTGGTTGTATATGTACGATCTGCATGTGCATGGCCCCATGTGCGCGTCTGTTTTTGTGTGTGAATATTTGCTTGTGTGTGTACAATCAATGCAGGCAAAATACTGTGATAACTCCAAAGCATTAGTCTGAAGAATAAGATGCAGCACTCCATTGTGGAAAAAAGCTGTCTTTGTAACTTTGTAACTTTGAATTTGTCTTAAGAAATGTATTCATGCCGCATTCCCTGTTCACTTTTGTATCTGTGCTGTTGTGATCCAATACAGAGAGTCGGGAATAGCAACATCACACTGGAGAAGCCTAAAAAAAACACTTGATGTTCCCAGAATAGTTCTCTTCAATATGCCGAATGGTGGAACGATTCCTCGCCTGTTTAACCAACTCTCTATTGTGTCTATCGAACTTCTTTTGCCAGCAACTCCGCGGAGTGAAGGAGGATGATAACAATAAGCTTTATGTAATGTCAAATATGTCATTGAGATGTGCCAAGGTTTTACTTAGAATTCCAACCAATGGCAGTGGTGTTTTGGAGCTGCTACAACTTCATTAACACATTATACTGGCTTCTTTCGTTCCCACTGCACTCTCCCCTGCCGTATTTCCCTTGGGATATTCTTACATTTGTTAAACTGTATAACTGATTTAATCGGACTATACTGTATGTCTATACTTTGTCCACACAATTATTGTAAAATGTAGTTATATCATATTTTATTAGTCCGTGTTGAGAAAAAAAATCGTTCAAACTCTAATATATTTTGTAACTCCCGATACAGGCCTGTGTCTTCTCACATCCACCTACATGATGCTCAACACAACCAGCTACATGAAACACATTACACACTGACGAGCCTAATGACTTTCACACTCCTGACTTTGTCTTAGATATTTCCCTGCTAGCTGGATTGTGGCGAATCAGCGCTTTCCCGCCTCCTGCATAGTTTTGTTTCTTTCCTCTTCTATCACAGCAAAGGGCTGTGTGTTATTAACCTCCTGTCTACTCAAGCAAATAGGACACATTGCTCTTGTTTAGTTTAGCGCCCCACGAACTCTTTCTTCCACATTGCCTGTTGTCAGTTCTTGTTTCTGTGCATATTCACCTTCAGACAGCTCAGGTCAGGAGAACAAGGAGTCACGGAAGAGAGAGGAGAATGGGTGCAATCCCGTTTATGAAATTATGAACGTAAGAAGTCAATTACAACACACTTTAACCAGGTGGGCGTTTAGAGGGAGGAATTCAAAGAGAGGAAAAACAGTACAGCTTGACAGAAGGGCACATACTGTCCAAGTTTCAGTAAATAAGACATGGAGGGAAAAAGGCACGCATGGGAAAATGTGTATGCATGAGTGAGCACAAACATCAACACAATGGTTAACATTAGCTGTCAGAACCCTAACCTGCTCCAAGACCCCTTAGTCAGTTCTCTTACATCTTCATAATTATTATTGAAGTGCAAGTAAATTAGACGTGAAATGTTTGACCACTATTTAGCATGCCCCTGTACATGAGGCCCAGGGGGTTTGGCAGACCAGTCGTATCGTAGTTATGGCCCCTCCCAACAACCATGCATAAAAGTGACTTTGCTGTTAACACATGTAAAAAGGACAGCTGCTCTTTAAAATGTTTATGTGTAGTGTATGTGCAGACATAAAGTGAAAAAGGATAAGTTATGGGTTTCACAACTGAGCTATCACAGCCTAACCTAAAAAAATAATACTCATCCATCCATCCATCCATCCATACATCTAGTATTGATCAGTGCCACCCTTCCTACGTATGCAGATACTCCCACAAAGCACTATGTAGCAGACAGTCTTTATTAGGTATCTCTTGCTAATCAAATCACATTAAGTGGAAGGTTTGGAATTCCCTTCACCAACACTTGTAGAACCTGGAGCTACTGTATTTACAAAAATATGTATGACACTGCATTAAATGAGGCTCTAACTGGAATGGTTGTGGTTTAAAATGGGTCAATAGTCAAAGTTTTATTGGTTAGGCTGATATTTCTATTTATTTGTAGTTCACAGCTTAGGGGCATTTTGCCTCAAGCGTTTTGAGTGGGAATGCGGGCAGAATATATTCATATGGATTTTAATTGCACGTTTGTTCCTTTTTACAGTGATGCACTGGTTGCTATGGTTTCAGAAGTGACTTGTTTTTCTTGTTGATGCACCCCCCTTTTCTTTAAAAAGCTTTCACATACATGGCATTGATAAGTAGATCTGGAGATATTCCTGAGATAGCAGTACTGAATAAATTAATTTATTCTCTTAAACCCTGCATTCCACCTGTGTTATAACTGACTGCTGCAGCCCAGGGTTTGAATTGTTTACAGTGGGCCCCACTCAACTAGACAGATCTATAGTACTCACAATCAATATTCACCTAAAAGCACAATGCTTTCCTTTTTCTATATGACTTGGTTCCTGCAGTTGATTACATGGCCCAACTGAAGAATTTCCAGCTTCTATTTGAAGCAAACTGGATGTTTTTAATTTACTACATCCGCTGGTTGCAGCCAATTCTTTTTTTTTGTTTGCTTTGGAACCCTCTCTTAGACATTTGTGTGTGTGTGTGCGCACATGGATGCGAGCACTAGCCATTTCTGGGTTAGATGTTGCTTTCTCCAGGTAATCAATATCCCATTTGTGGGTTTTAGGGTGGTGTGTCACTGTATAGTCCCTTAAGCTTTGGGCATCTGCAGTCCCATGCTGGGCCAATAAATAGGTTTTGGTTTCCATGTCCAATTGGTTTCCAACACCTCGTGTTAATATATGCTGATTCTATTTGTAAAAAAAGAAATGTGGTAAATTAAAAGTTTTTTCATGATTTTTTTTTATTTTGTTTATTTATTTTTTTGCTCATTGTTTATTCCATAGTTCGTTATTCAATCGAATGTGTATAGAAAGGTGTCTTCCAGTCATCAATTAAAAAAACGATGTAATCGAACATTTATACATCACAGAAATCTCGCTACTTCTTAATTAGTATTGTAATAATGCTTCAAACCATTTCAATCACAAGACATCTTTTGTTTTGGGAGTGATTGAAATCTCAGTGTCAGATATCTGTCTGCTAGCCTCCTGTCTCTGCCTGTCCCAGAGACAGCAGTCTAACACACATAATCAGTCAGATCAAATTGCATCTCTTCCACAGTGGTGACCTACGTCCATGTCCCACCACCCTTCCGGGCCCATCCCCCGCTGCCACCAACAACGCCAGGTAGCATGGAAAACCAAACCCTCTCTGTACTCCTCCCAGCACCTCATATCTATCATTTCTCCAGGAGAAAAAGTTAATTTAATGAGCATTGTGATCGGCTAATGGGAATTATAATTAGTCAGATGCAGAAGATTATCTGCGCATAATTAGCTGTATTTGTCAGCTTCAATTAGAATGATGGGAATTAGCAGACTTCTTAGTCCTTGCAGCGGGGAGAGAGACAGAGGAAGAGGGAGGCGGCGAGATGGACAAGAGAGAAAAGTGGGGAGAGAGACAGAGACAGATACGCAGGGAGAGAGCTGGGGAGCGGACGGTTTTTTGGCACTGAGTTCAGCCGTGTGTACTGGATAGATGGGAGGTGATTCCGACCTGAAAGTAGGACAGGTACAAATGTGTTGGAGTGCTCACCAGGGCCCAGTGGAGATTGGCTCCAGACAGGTGGAGGAGGAGAAAGAGGGGAGTGTCAGTCCTCTGTGGCCCTTGGAGCTGCCAGCTCTCTGTTTGGAGGGGAGTGTCTGCACAGAATGGTAACAAGTAGTTGTCCTTTGTGGCCAGGACTGTTTCCATGAACAGGGGCGTCGCTAGGGGTTCTGGACACCAGGAAAAGATAGGCAGCGAGGAAATTCCTCAACATGCCAACGTTAACGGTGCAGTCTTTACAATGCCAGATGCCCAACTGATTACATATGCAATTTATAATAGGGATATTTTTGGAAGAAGAAAGACTAACTTCTCTTTAATTTCCTGTTTAATTGCTAAACCATTGTTTTGATCATTAGTCCTGCTTTCTTAATCCCTCACAAGCTATATCTGCATGGGTACAACACATTCACAAATCAACTACATGGCACTTAATTGAGAAAATCCCTGTGTTTAATTTACATCGATTATCTCCCCATATTAGAACAGCAGTCCATAAGCAAGGGGCCTATGTGCGATCCAAACCAACATATATGCACGTTCAGCACACATGAACCATTTACACATCACTCACTCACTAACACACACAGAAATCTATGGGGGATTTTGTCAGTCTTGAGTTAATATGCTTAAGCCCTATGCCTCTCTTTGCTCTGGGGTATTGATCAGACTCAACTGATATTTACAGATGGATATATCCGCATTGTACATACAAACGCAAACCCCCCAGCCCCCCCACACACACACACACACACACACACACACACACACACACACACACATTGCCTGAATCTCCTTGAGCTGTGCCTTATCGTCTTCCTGTTTGTGTCAATATCTTGTCTTTGCTAAAACTGACAGCGTGACGTTAAGCCAGGCACAAACATGCCTGCGATGTTAAATACATCTACCAATGGAATGCAACTATAAGGAAACATCAGCATGACATGTAAGCTTAGTATCATGTATAACGTGTGTGTGTGTGTGTGTGTGTGTGTGTGTGTGTGTGAGATGTTTCTGTAGAACTCCATCATCTTGTACCATTGCCTGGGTCCTTTGCCTCACTTCACAAAGCAAGAAATCAGCTGCAGCAGAAACTCATAATAATAAGACTGGTGAATAATATTTACATTAATATTACAGACATCTAAAGATTGTATTTCCTCTCACTCCGCGTAGGCTCCTTATAGAGTAGCAGGTGTACAAGTCTTTCATCTGAGAGGGAGTATCACTAGCAGCTTTCAGACAGCAGAACATACTGTATAATACCTCAATCATTATCCCAAGAAGGCCATTTTATGGAATCCCAGCTGAAAGACCAATCTCTCTGGTCATTTGAACCTCGAGTGGGCCAATCATCACTGAAAGATTAAACAGCCAAGATGTCTCTTGCCCACTCCCTTCCCGTTGCAAAACGGTCCCCAGCGTCGTCCTCCTGGCTTTTGCGTCTCCAGTGGGGTTGTTTGTGGTTTGTGGTTGGCTGAGAAGTGCAGGCTTTGTGCTGATCGATGGGCTGTCTCAAGCCCCACTGAGTCGCACTGAGTAGAATGTGTGTCTTCAGGGTGGAATCTGTGGATTAAGGGAGGCCTGAACTTGAAACGGGAAAGGACAGAACAGTCAATACAGCACTGATTAATGATAATAGCATGCAAGCCAACGAGGATAATCTCTTTAAGCTCTTTTTATCTTAAGAACGATCAACGTTGGTAACGGGGAGGACAAAATGACACAATCCCAAAGTAAACGGGAAGCTTCCACAAAAGACATATGTTTATTTGCTTGTCCACTTTGCATCAGTATAATTCGAAATGGACAAACCCTGAAAGTGCCTTTTTTTGATATTTTTTTTTACCAGTAATAGCTGAATAGCCATTATAGCGGTTTAAAGACAGCTGTCAAAGATAATCGAAACAAAATAACTAGTTTTGAAAAATACAAGAAATAAAGGAGATGAAAAGGTAAATACGTGGTGGAATATTGAGTGTGATTTACTGCTTGAAAGGATTGGTCAATGACAGTTTGCGAAACATAATTATATATGTAACGTAGTGATGCGTCCATAACTAGCAACTATGTTTTCTTCCTGGGCTTCCACCAAATGGTCCAGATATTATCCCACCATGTAATTCACGCGTCACTTCTAAACTATCCCTTCACTTTGCACACACATAAAAGCCCCGGTTATTCCAATAACACATTTTCCCTTCCGATTTGATCCCCCATAATAAAATGCTTATTGACAGTGATGAGATGGAAATGATAGTTTATCCCAGCCCTCCTCGCTCATCAATCTCATCCATGTGAGTCGAAGGCTCAGGCTGCAGATTGAGGAGAGCCCTGATCCCCCACCAAAGCCTCTGCTACTCTCCTATGGATTTGCTACATCCGTGGGGCTAATTTATGCACCCTCATGGATGCAATCATTGTCTGTGTCCACAGTGGCGAATAGGGGAGGCTTGCCACCCAAGGATGGATAAGATGCATCTTTCTAGTGTTTATCTGAGAGGCTTGTCATCAGCCAGTTTATATGAGATTAATGTCCCAATGGTGGCCCGGGCGAGGAAAGCCTGCTGAGCCAGGGTACTAGGGGAGGTCAAAGGCTCCCTCTCTGTCTCTTAATGTCACCTGTTTCCTTGTCTTTTTTCAACTCACTCTCTCTCTATTTCCCATTTCTCTTGTTACTCTCGCTCCCCTTTCCGTCTTTCACTGTCACTGTCACTTTTGTTTCTCTTCTCTCTTTCTCTCACTAACTGTCTTTCTATTATTTTTCCTCTCTCTCTCTCTCTCTCTTTCTCTGTCTCTCTGTTTCCCAGTCTCACTCTCTACTACTACACACACACACACACACACACACGCGCGCACCCACGCACGCGCACACGCACACGCACACACACGCCCTGAAACACACGCGCTCACTGTCTATCTATGTCACACCCACCTCTCCCTGTCTGGTGCTTCTCTGACTCCGCCCCGGTGAGAGCTGAGCTGTGGCTGTGTTCTCCCCTCATTTCTACACCTCTCCTCGTCCGCCATCTGTCTCTTGTTGCCCATCCCTGTGGCTTAACATGAAGGTCGCTGCTCCTGCTCTAAGGCCTGGCTGCCCGTTGCCCTGCAGGCCAGTGGACTCCCTTCATTGGAACACAAAAGGCATCAGACTGAGTGATCAGCAAGCAGGGGGCATGCTGGATCGATGAGAGGGAGGAATGGAATGGTTGGAGGGAAGGAAGGAAAGAAGGAAGGAAGCGGGGAGCAGTGCAGAATGGATGACGAAGCAAAGAAAGGGAAAGGAGGGCGAATGGATAGGGACGGAAGGGAAAAGAAAAGGATGGAGTGACTAATGAAGCAGGGAAGAGGGGAATGAAGAAGGCAAAGAGGGAGCAGAAGACTGATGTGGCAAGAGAAGCGAGGGAAAGGAGACGAGGGAAGGAGGGGTTGGAAAGGTGGGCTGACGGTCGCAGAATCGGCGGGCAATCGATGGGAACTTTGCTGAGCTCAGATAAGAGGCAGCAGCTGGCATGGGTGTCGGTGGAGGCACAGAGCCCTAGGACGGGGTTTTTGTTTCCCTGCTGATGAGCTCCCTGCTTCCCCTCCCACTCTGCATCACCAGCTGAGTGGCTCGCCGCCTAGGGGGAGGGAGAACGCAGGGATGGATGGATGGAGCGGAGGGGAGGAGACGTCAGGTGAATGTATGAAGCGAGAGAGTAGAATAAGAAGATTGCAAGAATGAGAGAGGTGTGTTTTGAAGTACACGGGTAATGAGTGATGAAAAAGAAAGAGGAAGGGCAGGAAGAGAGCAGGCGGAAAAAACACTTTTGAGAAACAAAAATGGTGTGAGAAAGCGAGACAGAACAACAGAGAGAGAGAGAGAGCGAGAGAGAGAGAGAGAGAGAGAGAGAGAGAGAGAGAGAGAGAGAGAGAGAGAGAGAGAGAGAGAGAGAGAGAGAGAGAGAGAGAGAGAGAGAGAGAGAGAGAGAGAGAGAGAGAGAGAGAGAGCGAGAGAGAGAGAGAGCGAGAGAGAGAGAGAGAGAGAGAGAGATGAGGAGGAGGGGGGTGTCCATACCCGGTTGGTCACTGTTTCTCTGCCCTCCCACTCTGATAGGGTCATCAGCACAATCCACACTACCACTCTGCTGGGACAGACACACACACACACACGCACGCACGCACACACACACACACACACACACACACACACTTACATACGCGCACACTGACGGAATAATTGTGTTTGACTGTGAGAACATTAACCTTCAAAGACGCATCTCAGGACGCCGGGGAAATTATTTCTCAAAAGCAAAACATTGAAATTCAATGTGTCGAATCAGATTTTTCCTCTGTCGCCTTGTGTCAGCCAAGGTGCGTTTATTCAGCGTTTGCCAGGGACGAGATGACAGAAATGTTGCCTGGTGTAAAACCAATCTCTGTCTTCAACGCACAATCACATTCCCTGTGCGCTTGAGTCTTTTCAGAGAACGCTTCCTCACACACTTTATAACTTTAAATCTAAAATGGTTGAATTTGGAAAGATTGTGACAGGGCCATGCCTAGATATTTGAAGGCTCCAGCAATTATACCATTCTAGTGAGCTTTACAAAAGGCCCCGTCTCTCACTGACAACTCTTGATACTCTCACTCTTGATAACTCTCCCACTCTCGCCTCTTTTACATGCTCATTTTAGTACTTTAAGCAATGTTCATAGCCAATTGGTGTTATATTAAAATTCATATGAGAAGAAGCCATGTAATAACTGTGCTGCCTGTTACTATAAGTACAACTGTAGCATATCTATTCTCTAATATTCCAAAGTGAGGCTGCTTTGCAATAATTAAAACAAATAAGGAGCCAACAGGAGGCGATATGACAACCAATTATCTAACACAAACTTAAACTGACAAGCTTGTTATTATCTTACATGGTAGAGGATTTATGTACATCACGTAGGCAATTGTGCTTGGCATGACTTCATTTTGAAACTGGCTCGACAAAGACTTAACCCACACACATGCAGAACTTAATATTGATCTGTTCGGTATCACTCCAGCTAGACCGTCACATCACTCACGTTCCCCTATACATTGGCATTAAAACTTTACGACAGTGACAATCTAATTTTATCTAAGAATAGTGTGCAAAATAATAATTTACATTAGCCACAGTAAAAAAAAAACATAAATATCTTCTTTTCTATGTTTTATTTGGTGCAGCGGGGCATCTCAGTAAAGGAGGGCAAAGGGGCAGTAACTCAAACCACTGTAGCCACCGCCCTGTGCCCGGGCCTCCATTGCAATACAAATATAAACGATTATATCGGCTTCACTGTAAAATTCCAACAGAACACCCGTGACAAATTGCCAGAAGCAGTGGACAAAGGCGTGTAGCTCAACGCTACAGAGCCTGTGAGCAGATCGATACTAAGCTAATTGAAAAGTAGCCCCAGGAAATGTGATAATCTGGTGCTTTCTCCTGCTTCCCTGCCTAATGTTTCATGCTCTTGGCTCTCGTGGGTCCAAAGCTGTTCCCTGGGCCTAATAGCTGTTTAATAAGACTAGCACACAGAGACGCACGCACACATTCACACACTATCCCACATCTACAAACCAGTTTGTGCACCGATTAAGAGTAGAAGTCACTGAGGTCCTGGTGAGGTGTCAATAATGACCATGCGGTGGCTGGGTTGGACACACACAGAGCATGTGGGGGTAAGCAGGACAAGCGGCCAAGCAAAGATGTTGAGAGACAGACAGGCAGGTAAGCAGACAGATGGGGTGGCCGATAGACTGTGTATACTCAACCTGAAAGGGCAGCAGAGAGGCATGCCCCTAGACAAACAGACAGCCACTGACAGAGAGACAATCAGACTGGCAGGGGATCAGCAGACGGCCAGCCAAGTAGCGAACACGGATTTGGGAGACGAAAGAGACGAACGCTGGGACTGGCATGGCAACAGCGAGAGCAAATGAAACAGAGGGAGATGGGTGCAACAGCGAAAGGGGACAGGAGGATTGGGGTGGCGAGTGAGATGGGGAGAAGTGGATTGGAAGAGAAAGGATGTAGAAGAGGTTCTGTGGAGGGAGGCATTGGCATATGAGAGTATAAATAGGGGGAGGTCCTCCCATTCTGAGCCCAACTCCAGTGGGAGCTGGATGTCACCAAACACCCCCTTTCTGCCAGCCATGAGTGACAGGGAGAGGCACCTGAGGGACTGGGGGATCCGGCTCATTCCACTCCCTTCTATTCCCCCATCTTCTTCCTCACTGAGTGTGACAAGATTAAGAGCTGTTGCTGAACAGCAACACATAGTCCCGTTTCTCTCTGCCTTTCCCCCTCCCCCTTTATCTTTGTTTTTATCCATCTATTTCTCTCTCCCTCTCTCTCTCTCTCTCTTTCTCTCGGAGTGCTTCACTCCCTTTTCCCCTGCCACTCTCTCCCCATTAGTCCTAATATCTGCTACTGTCTCCATATTTTTGTCTCCTCCTTGCTCTCATTTCCATTTTAACCTGTATGTCATTACAAAACGAGATGTCGACCATCTATCGACACCCAATCTCATAACACAATAGTTCATATGTAATTTAAGCTCCTAAATGTGCGTTTGGAAATCTGTTAAACTCTCAATATCTATCAAGTAATTTGGCAGCAAAGTAATACAAAATCCAATTCTAAAGATAAACCAATCCTACTGGGAAAGATAAACCAATCCAATTGAGTGAAACTGCACAGCCATATCTCCAGCCCTCCAGCACAGTTTGATAGAGTCTACACAGCACAGGACCAGATAAGGTAAGCCACACATCCATCCATCACCATTCCTTAGCCAAGAAAGTCTCCACAACATACACACACCAACACTGACCCACCAACACACACGCAAACATTCAGCCCCCCCACCGCACCCGACCACACCCATTAGGACACACGCACCAACAAACACACACATGCAGGTATATATACTGTACAATACACCTTCCACCAACACACACACACACACACACACACACACACACACACACACACACACACACACAAAGACACGTACACAAACAAAGACGCAAAAACACAGACACATACTGTATACCTAAGTGGAATGACTGCTGAAACATAATGCGGATTAAAATTGTGCATGAAATCCTTCTATCTCCTCCGAGGTAATCACAGGCTAAACAAACACATGAAATGTAACACCATTAACTCCTGTTGGAGGCATAAACTGTTACGGTGTCATTATTTCATTAGTGCATACACACACACACACACACACACATCTTAATACCAGGCTTGCATTCCCCTGGATACTTAATCATCCCCCACCATGTAATTCATGTAAACACTGTATTATTGTGCAGACCAAACCCCCTGGTACTGCTGGTTAGCCGCGACGTGTGTGTGTGCGTGTGTGTGTGTGTGTGTGTGTGTGTGTGTGTGTAAATTGTAGTTCCTGTACTGGGGTCAAGGGTCACAGAGTGTTCATAATTGACTCCTTGCAAGTGCGGTGGCCCAGGCATTGTCGCAGAATCGGTTGTCATGACTGCATAGAGAGGGGACTTTTCAGGGGGGCTCAGGAGAGTGCTCACACAAGTGGAAAGATTAATTACACTCAGGAAGCAATAGACACACAGTGTGTGTGTGTGTGTGTGTGTGTGTGTGTGTGTGTGTGTGTGTGTGTGTGTGTGTGTGTGTGTGTGTGTGTGTGTGTGTGTGTGTGTGTGTGTGTGTGTGTGTGTGTGTGTGTGTGTGTGTGTGTGTGTGTGTGTGTTTCCCATTAAGGTGCCTTAGTCCATCTGTGCTAGCAGCCGGTGTGTGGGGGGACCTGGGTATCAATAGACTCTTTGTCCCAGTGTGACTTTACATTCAGTCATGAAGCCATCTAGGCTTTCTCCTTTCAAGGTCTATGAGGCTTACAGTAATAACATGTTGCACATAAACATGGCCACCTCAACAACCATTTGTATGGTTTTAATAAATATATATACTGTATATATACAGTAGTATTGTGTGCATTAAGTTTCATCCGTGTGGACCTTAACTCTTAATAAGGGGGAAAATCAGCTGTCTAGCCCATCCCAAGGTCCAGGTAGAACGGTCTCTCTCTCTCTCTCTCTCTCTCTCTCTCTCTCTCTCTCTCTCTCTCTCTCTCTCTCTCTCTCTCTCTCTCTCTCTCTCTCTCTCTCTCTCTCTCTCTCTCTCTCTCTCTCTCTCTCTCTCTTTCTTTCTTTCTTTGTTATTATAGCGTGACCTTATTAAATCTGGATTTTCTTTTCATGTACTTTCAAAAGCCACCCTGTCTGGAGCGGGGTTGCCAGTTGAAATGGCAGGGCCAGCGGCTCTCCCACAAGGGGTAGGGGGATAAACTGCACGAAGCTCGCACGGCTCTGTAGGTCATCTCCTTTTGGAGGTAGAGGCCCGCTGATTACGCCTGCACAGATGGGTCTTACTCTTTTATTCATAGGGGAGCAGTTAACTTTGATCCACCCCATGCCACGCTTTGCATTCACAGGGGCACCTCCCAGAGGAAGGCATGAATGCAGTCAGGGAGAGATGGATGGAGCAATGGGGGGGGGCTGGCGGGACGGGGACGTGGGAGTCGATTACACTCTGTGGTCTAGTCCACCGTATGAAAGTCTTCACCCTTTCGCGCCATCCTCATTCCCTTTCTTTTTGGTTGCAAGCACTGCAAATGTATATGTTTTCCATGCAAGTAAATGTTTTGCCAAAGTGTGAACTGAGTCATGGATTTGTTTGTATGTTGCTGATGGCCGGCTGCTGAGATAGCTAGTATATGACTTACAATCACCTCAGACTCAGGGTCTGTTTGGATCCCTTCCGTGGGAAAACATCATTCAGAAATGTGCACTTAACAAGATACATTTTTCCCTTCTCAAAGTGATGTTCCACAACAGCAACATGTACCTGTGATTTCTCTTCTTTCCAAGCTTTCAAAGTAGCCAAGCGATTCCAAATAAATAGTCCAATCATCCAAAAGCTCCCAGGGCTCAATTGCTAAAAAAAAGGGGCTGGGGAGAGGAGAAGTTCAATTTCTGCTCCAATCTACACCATCCCAGTCATTAAACTGTGTTTATCGTTCATGTTGACCCAGGTTAAATGCCTGGAGAATTATATTTCAAGCTGCTGGGTCCCAGTTGGTAATTAACTACAATTCATTATCACAGACGTGACCTGCAGAGAGAAACGTAGCGGTGCCTCCACACTGATCAGAGACAAAGATAGGAATGTAGAAACGGAAGAAAGGAGGGTTCAGAAGAAAAAGTTGTCAAAGACAGGTTAAAAGGAGAATATGGTGGAAAGAGAGGGATGTGGAGGCAAAATAAAAATAATGAGGTTTCATCAAGACAAAAAAAAACACAAGTAACCTAGAGATACTGTATGTTAATAAACAAGATACAATTACCAAACATAGTATTGAGACAGCTTGTGAATGGAGGACAGATAGTAGACTGTGAGTATTATATTATGTTTTACGATATATAGAACACTTGTTATGTTCTACAATGCAATTGAATTGACCACAACTGCCTTTCCAAAAAGCTTTGTGAACGTTTAGAAAGAAAGTAATCCAGAGTTGATGAATTCAAATCAAATCCAATCAAATGTATTTGTATGGCACGTTTCATACACAAAGGCAATTCAATGTGCTTTACACAAAACAAGCAGAAAAAACAAAAGACAATGTAATGAAATGAAAACCATTGTAATAGGAGAAATACAATTGCTAAGAATAAACAATTCAGCCAAACGCAACAGAGAACATATAAGTATGTATTGATATAGAGATGCTTATAAAACTAAAGTGAATCTTTGAGAATAAATTGCTCACTTATCTGTTTACCTTCGTCACTTTCAACACCTACTGTTTTGTCTAAATTAGAAGTTGATTCCTTGTACCTCCTATAGTTATCTTTATAAAATAAAAAATTTGTGCAATAGAACAACTAAGAGCATCATACAAATCAATATTATTGAGTGATCTGAGTAAGGGAATTACTAAATGTGCTGTGCTGTATTACATTAAATCACCCTTAAACGAAAACAGTGCATGAGGTGAAACTCAATCTGATATGATCCAAGTTAGTTTCATAATTTCATTCATTACCAATTTATGAGCAAATTTGTTCGCCCTGTTGATCTTGAAGTAAATATGCATTGATTAATTCTTTAGTTTAACTGAATTTCGTCTGTGTTATGGTTATTTTGAAGCATTCATGTTTAAGTTGTATCTGTGAATATACAATATATCAGTGTTTGGTACAAATGGTTTACCTATCTTACATGGTCTAAATTTCAGTTACATAAGGCAGCATTGATCCCAGATGTCAGGCTATCCCTCCTTATTTGGTAAAGTTCAAACTTTACAGTAAAAAAAAAAGTAATACAAAAAGTTGTTGTGGATCTTAGCTTTTACTCACGCACTATGTGGGAGAGAGAGAGAGAGAGAGAGAGAGAGAGAGAGAGAGAGAGAGAGAGAGAGAGAGAGACTCCCTCCCCCTCACCTTCCAGGTTTATGCGTTGCCTTGCCATAATTATTCATCCATTTATGTGTCTTATTGCCTGCACATTGGATAAGAGGTGCTGTAATCATTTCTTGATGGAAACCATTTTGGGTTTAATCCAGCTGAGTATATGCCTGGCCTCACACTGCGTATCTCAGGCTTAGCATTCTCATCTGAATTGCTTGCCTTCCCTCCACACTACAGGTAGCTAGGCCTCCACATGCAAACTAGCAAGCAAACTGTTTCGATTGATGTTTAGAATTTTCCGCATTTAGCAGTTTACCGATGTAGTTAATCAATGTTATGTAACAAGAAAACTATGTGTAAGTGTTCAGAACAAAACACTGAACTCAAACTCAAATGTTGTTTTGCCTTTTGGCTGATTCACTTGTTTACTGGTTAGCAATAAAGATGACCTAATTAAAACTGTTTAAAGAGCATATGTAAAGAGCATTATATCCTGCAGCTCAGCTCTATTGCATGTCACTCTAGACAGGGCATCCAGTTGTAGCCCTTGATACTGATGGAGGATTTAGCCTGTCTGCCATGTAGCTGCGTCCCCGCCTGCCTGCTATAGCACATCACTCTGTGGCTCTGTTGAACTCTGTCTCACCTGAGATTAACCTGCAGTCCAGGCTCTGAATCTCCTGGATCCCAGAGCATAAAGGAATGAGGCAGCTGGCGGAGACAGGCGGTAGGCGGGTGGGCAGATGAGGTAGCACTCTGACAGGGCTTGTGAAACGTGAAGGATCTGGGCTTCTAAATGGAGCCATCGGGCTCCAGTGAGTCGTAAAGGTCGGGTCAGGAGCAGTTGATGAGAGAGAGGACAGAGTGTGTGAAGACCACTAGTTGGCCTTGCGATCATTTCTTAATGTCAACTCTTCTGGTTCAAAGAAATGACGCTTACTCGAACTAGTGCTGGACTAAAGACTGGACATTAATTGAGCCTAATGATGTACTGAGGAGAACTTCATGTTCTTCGTCATCCCAGTTGACCTACTCTCCAGTGTGTTCAGGGCAACCTCTCAATAGATTTTAACTCCTTCAGTAGCTGGGAGGTGGCATTTCCGTTGTCAGCATGAGGCCTGCCGTCTCCCAGCTCGCCTCATGGCCTGATACTTCTTCTCAGCCCAATTTCTCTTATCAGGGCTACTCTTCGGAGAATAACACTCTCTCCGCATGCTATTTCACCCCCTCCTACCACACTCGAGTGTGGGCGAGTGTTAAGATAATCCGATTTTAAGACGGCGCAAACTGAGACCTGTTACGCTTTTGTCTTGAAATGTATTGTCTCAAATCATGTTTTCGGGTGGGAGTGAGATCATTTGAACTGTTACAGTTATGTTGAAATAATGAATAAAACATGACTTTGAATTTAATTGTGTATTTTTATTAAATTAGTGTTGTCAGGGAATCAATATTCAATATCAATTGAATATTAAGGAGATATGGCATTCATGTGAAATTCTTAAATAAGATAAATTAATCACAACATCATCTCCAATCATACATTTTTTTCTGATAAAAAGACACATTTCAGGAGCTATAATATTTAACACATTTAAAGAGTTAACACATTTGAAGAGTTAAAAAACAATCTTTGAAATTGTTGAAAGATTTTTTAGAAGTGTGTGTGTGTGTGTGTGTGTGTGTGTAAATGTCCCTTGCTTCTAATTCACGCCCTACGCACAGGTGTATGCACTCTTCTTTTTTGTACTGGATTTGACAGACCTAATTTCACGTCACACGTCACCGCCAGAGACAGTTAATTACTTTAAAAAAACACTAAAAGATTACAGATAGCAGTCAATGCAATACATTTGTAAAAATTCTGTGATATATTGTTTTTAGAATGATTTTTATCCATTTAAATTCAATCAGGCTAGGCCAGCCTTTGTACATTCTGAAAATACATTGATCTATGTCTCTCTCTCTCTCTCTCTCTCTCTCTCTCTCTCTCTCTCTCTCTCTCTCTCTCTCTCTCTCTCTCTCTCTCTCTCTCTCTCTCTCTCTCTCTCTCTCTCTCTCTCTCTCTCTCTCTCTCTCTCTCTCTCTCTCTCTCTCTCTCTCTCTCTCTCTCTCTCTCTCTCTCTCTCTCTCTCTCTCTCTCTCTCTCTCTCTCTCTCTCTCTCTCTCTCTCTCTCTCTCTCTGTCCCCGCAATACCAGTCGGGTCTATTTTTTTTTGCTGAATTTTCTCTCCTATAAAGGTTCCATTTAAGGAAGGGAGATGGAATATAAATAGGATAAAACCATAAATCTGATTAGGGAATATTCCATGTGAGGTGAAAGGCAATATAGCAGTGAAATGATAAATTGGAAGTGAAGAGGAGATGAATGGGACATCTACCCCCATCTTCCCATCCTCATCTACCAAGAACTTAAGTTGAATAATTTACCACCTTGGTAATAATGTAAGGGGACTCATTAGAAAAGGGCTCCTTCGGTAGCCATTCAAGATGTATGTTAATTGTGGTACCTTTAACTCATAATAAGTAGGTTAACTTAGAATTAGTACATGGATTTACACTATTAAAGTAGCAGTGGAGAAGATCTGAACATTCCACCTTGACCTGTTAGTTAAATCCCAACCAGTGTGGATGTGATTTAGCAAGACAACAGTTTATTGAAGGCTATCAATAAATAGGGTTATATTATCGCAATGAAGCGTGTTCTGTTTTAATAGCTCACGTTGGTAGTGTATTTTGGTTGTTGTTTTGTGAATGGCCCTGACGTGATACGGCCTGATTGGAGGAGGCAGAACTTTTGTGATTTTTTCAAATTCATGAAATCTCTCTCTCTCTCTCTCTCTCTCTCTCTCTCTCTCTGAGCATATAAAGCCAGTGTAGTGTACGGAGGAGGCTAGACTCAGCTGTGTCGATGCCAGTCCAATCACCTCCACATTACTCTGACTACCATGAGCTTCATGGCCCCTAATACATTTCTTTCACTATCATCTGCATTTTCTTTCATGACTAATTTGAATTCTAACTGGTGCAAGAGTTGCATAGTGCCACGTAATTAATGAATGCAGTTGAACTAAGATTTGGGCCGTTTACTGCGTGCCTTGCACAGCCATTTGGAAAGGGTGCCTTCTGCGTGCTGGCTCAATGTGGGCCCCAGAGTGTGCTTGTACATGTGTATGTGTACGTGTGTGTGTGTGCCTGGGGTTCAATGTGTGTCTCATGTTCCAGGGTCTTACATTGTCATGTGGCCAAACAGCCATCCAGCCCTCAGGCACATTGCGATATCAACAGTAGTCTGCATCTCCACATTCCCCCTGTCCCTACCTCCATCCATCCCACCATCACCACCCACGGACTTCAAAAGCAAGGAGCTCATTTGAGCTGCATATCCCTGCATCTCTCCATCCATTCGCCTACTTCCCCAGAACCGCCTTCGTACATTACAATACACACACACACACACACACAAACTGCACAATGATTCCTCCATCCCTGCCTTCCATTGTGTCAAGCAGAGATGAGGCGGTCTGGGGCGTGGAAAAGATGATATCTCACCTGGGGCCATCGGAGATACAGTCATATGTCACAAATAGTTGTCAACTCTTATTACAGTTGGTGGGTTTGAGGCGTTGTGAAAACTCACTTATCAGCCAGGACATAGCTGTGACATATTCTCCTCTCTGTATCTATCTATCTGTCTCTCCCTCTCTCTATCCGAGGCTATCTCCTTCACTTTTTTCTCTTTCAAGCACAGGCATTGACTGTCTGAAAAAAATCTCCGATGAAAATGCAATCCATTGTAATACCTCTCTCCTTGCCCTCCTTGCCCAGCTAGCTTTGATGTAATGGAATTCTAAACTGTCTGTGAAGTCTATTTAATTTGTTTTGGAAAGGAAAGCGACCCTCCAGGTGATAGAATATATATATATATATATGTATATATATGTATAGGCTCCAGCCCCCCCGCGACCCTGCATAGGGTAAGCGGTATAGCTAATGGATGGATGGATATATATATAGTATATATAATACACAGTATATATATATATATATATATATATATATATATATATATATATATATATAAATATATGATTGCTTCCTGCCATGTACGTTATCAAGCTATTTTCGTGAAAGTGATAACATGTGATATTTGAATTTGATGTGCATGCCAAAGATTTCACTCTTTTCAATTTGTCTAGTCCTGTTTAGTTTGAAAAATACCATTTTGTATCTGTAAAACCTTTTTTTTTTAACTGCAGCAATTGTCTACTTTTGTTTGATCTATTTTGTTTGGGTAATGGGTTTAAAACAAATTTTTTGGTCAAATCCAGTTCCTATAAATAAAAAAAGCGAAAAAACGATAAAAGCGAAGGTCAAAGTTTATGCATTAGTTTGTTCCAAAATAATTACTGTTATTTTATTTATTTATTTTTCATCAATAAAAACTATGTACGCTGAATCTAGCCTGCGAACAGGTCCATCTCATTTCCTGGTCAATACGTGCTTCCTTTGATTTATTTGAGTGGGCACTGTACATAAGACACACTGGTTGAAAAAATGAACTATTGCACCAGAACACATAGGCTATCCGTGTGTACGGTTGTCGTATTGATGTGTGTGACAGGGAACAGTGTCCTACTACCATTTCAGGTCATGGGTAAAGAGCCAATGTATGTATTCAGTCATTCATAAAGAGGGTCAGCTGCTCAATAGCTCGTCTGAGTGACCATTTGGCTCTTCACAACTCATTGTACAGTAGCCCTTACATGTACCACTATTATCTGGCTTTGGTGCATAGTATTGAGGCTGCATGTGGATTTTGGAAGCATCTGTGCAAGGAAAGCAGAAGTGGTTTGTAGGAAATTAATGATTTCTGGGTCTGCCTTATCATTGCTGTTGCGAAGATGAACTGGATTGCAGCGTGCTGAAAAACGTTTCAGATGCTTTCAGCTGGTGCATGCTAAAAGAGTCGGAGTAGAACCTGTTCATCTGTGTATTACTTGTGTACATATTATAGCTTTAAAGCTCTTCAAATAAATGTTGTCACTGTTCAAAATTTTCTTTGCCTCTGAAACATTTAGTTTAATTGACAGGTTCTTAACTCTGCACTTAGAAATCTTCTGTGCTGTAAGCTATTGGATAGATTTGATGCATTTCCCATAACATGTTTACTCCAAGACAAATGGTTGACCTGGTGCTATGACTACAATGAAGAACACGTTTCTATACCAGTTTTCATTTGTCTTCTATTCTTTTTTCTTGAGCTGTAATTCCAATGGTTGTATAACAAATGTTAACGTATAAGAGACAATACAAATGTTATGTTATATGCTTGATCTCCCATTGTTTAGGAAATGCAGGTCCTAAACGATATGACGATATACAGTGCATCCGGAAAGTATTCATACCCCTTCACTTTTTCCACATTTTATTATGTTGCACCCTAATTCCAAAATGGATTAAATAAAAAAAAATTCTCAACATTCTACATACAATACTGCATAATGACAAAGTGAAAAACGTTTTTTTGTTTTTTTTTGCCAATGTATTAAAAATAAAAAAATAAAATATCACGTGTACATAAGTATTCACACCCTTTACTCAATACTTTGTTGAAGCACCTTTGGCAGCAATTACAGCCTCAAGTCTTCTTAAGTATGACGCTACAAGCTTGCCACACCTATTTTGGGGCAGTTTCTCCAATTCTTTTTTGCAGATCGTCTCAAGCTCCATCAGGTTGGATGGGGAGCGTCAGTGCACAGCCATTTTCAGATCTCTCCAAAGATGTTCAATCGGGTTCAAGTCTGGGCTCTGGCTGGGCCACTCAGGGACATTCACAGACTTGTCCCAAAGCCACTCCTTTGTTATCTTGGCTGTGTGCTTAGGGTCGTCCTGTTGGAAGGTCAACCTTCGCCCCAGTCTGAGGTCCAGAACGCTCTGGAGCAGGTTTTCATCAAGGATCTCTCTGTACATTGCTGCATTTATCTTTCCCTTGATCCGGACTAGTCTCCCAGTTCCTGCCGCTGAAAAACACCCCCACAGCATAATGCTGCCACCACCATGCTTCACTGTAGGGATGGTATTGGCCAGGTGATGAGCAGTGCCTGGTTTCCTCCAGACATGACGCTTGGCATTCAGGCCAAAGAGTTCAATCTTGGTTTCATCAGACCAGAGAATTTTGTTTCTCATGGTCTGAGAGTCCTTTAGGTGCCTTTGGCAAACTCCATGCGGGCTGTCATGTGCCTTTTACTGAGGAGTGGCTTCCGTCTGGCCACTCTACCATAAAGGCCTGATTGGTGGAATGCTGCAGAGATGGTTGTCCTTCTGGAAGGTTCTCCCATCTCCACAGAGGAACACTGGAGCTCTGTCAGAGTGACCATCGGGTTCTTGGTCACCTCCCTGACCAAGGCCCTTCTCCCGCGATTGCTCAGTTTGGCCTGGCGGCCAGCTCTAGGAAGAGTCCTGGTGGTTCCAAACGTCTTCCATTTGCGAATGATGGAGACCACTGTGCTCGTTGGGACCTTCAATGCTGCAGAAATTTTTTTGTACCCTTCCCCAGATCTGTGCCTTGATACAATCCTGTCTCGGTGGTCTACAGACAATTCCTTGGACTTCATAACTTGGTTTGTGCTCTGACATGCATTGTCAACTGTGGGACCTTATATAAACAAGTGTGTGCCTTTCCAGATCATGTCCAATCAATTTAATTTAACAGGTGGACTCCAATCAAGTTGTAGAAACATCTCAAGGATGATCACATGCATAGCTTAATTTTTGTCACAGCAAAGGGTGTGAATACTTGTGTACATGTGATATTTTATTTTTTTATTTTTAATACATTTGCCAAAAAAAAAAAAAAAAGTTTTTCACTTTGTCATTATGCAGTATTGTATGTAGAATGTTGAGAATTTTTTTTTATTTAATCCATTTTGGAATTAGGGTGTAACATAATAAAATGTGGAAAAAGTGAAGGGGTATGAATACTTTCCGGATGCACTGTATAGTATGATATGTGCTGTACAGTATACACCATAGCAGTTGACAATAACTCTGTGTCCAACATGTGTCTATCTATCTCCGTATCTCAGTTTATACCCATTTGAATCTAAGTTTGCAAGTTACTACAAACAAATAATGTCCCCTCTGTCCTAAAGAAATTATGGAATTCCTGGCAGATATTGAATCCAATAGAAGCTCAATGCTCGGGAACCATTCAGATAGACCTGTTCTTGATAAGCCCTGCACTTGCATATTTGCTGACGCAGACATTTCCTTTGTTTTATTTCCCTGGTACGTAATAGAAATCTGTTGACTCTTTCTTCATCTCTTCATTCACCCATCCTGTGTCTCTTTCTCCCCGTGCACGTCATCTCTGCCTCTTTCTCTCCTTTCCTCACAAACTCCCATGATCTTTTCTTTCTTTCTTTCTTTTTTTCTTTTTAACAACTTTAAGGTTTTTAGACCTTCCTATCCTCCACCATCTGTCAATTTATCTCCTTCGCTGCAGCGAGGCAGCTCTTGGGCTCGGGAGAGATGGGAAATCGTCGGGTGAGGACATGCCAGCGATCAATCTGTGCCGCCTCTCTCTCTCTCTCTCTCTCTCTCTCTCTCTCTCTCTCTCTCTCTCTCTCTCTCTCTCTCTCTCTCTCTCTCTCTCTCTCTCTCTCTCTCTCTCTCTCTCTCTCTCTCTCTCTCTCTCTCTCTCTCTCTCTCTCTCTCTCTCTCTCTCTCTCTCTCTCTCTCTCTCTCTCTCTCTCTCTCTCTCTCTCTCTCTCTCTCTCTCTCTTGTTAATGTATTGAACGTGCAGCGCTCTCATTGGAACAGTTTCTCCATAAACAATGAAGTAATAAGAAGACATGCACTCTTATGGGAAGGAGCCTAAACCTACGGGCAGCACCCAGGGGGCCTGAACAGTGTGATGTGTTCAGGTTTATCCAGACTTCTCTTCTCTTTCAGCGTGATCATGAAAGATCAGGGAGTGGTTTAACCTATCCTGTCAGGCCAAATTAATGAGGTAATTAAAGGCTCAGGCGGAATTAGAGGAGGACACCTTTGAATGGCCTGGGGCAACAGTTAGCCACAGGCCAACAAACTGCTTTTACCAGGCGCCCGCTCTGCCTAGTGCAGGTCTGGCATCCCTGACCACATTCTCTGGACTAGGGGCTACGTTGTAGTGTGGAAAGCAAAATTGCCTCTCATAATAGCACTCTTGATTGCAACAAGGCGTCCGTTACTTCATCTTGTAGTAGAGAGAGAGAGAGAGAGAGAGAGAGAGGAGAAAGTGAAAGTGAAAGTGAGTAAATAAACTAATGGAAGGCAAACTTTTACTAAATATTCTCTGTATTTGTCCTGGGTATTTAATTTGATTCAATCAAATTAATAATGCAAATTGGTTCATATAAATAATAATTTTAATTAATTTGCACACTCTGTTACCGACTGTACCTCTACGAAGTTCTGATTTATTTTCAATGTAAAAAAAACGAAAAACAGTCTGAAGTGTAACTTGGCATTTGCTGTTCACCCTGGGACACAAGCTTTTTCTAATTCAAAGCGCTACAGGAGCCAAAGTAATTTCTCCGGCAACAACATTTAGACTTATTGCATTCTAGCGATCAATTCCCAACCAAAGAAGCGAAGTAATTAAGCTCCCTGCATTCAGTCACTGATATGTGTTAAAAGGAAAAGCACTACAGGGAGGGTAAAATGAGCAATTTATTATTGAGAGCATAGCCCGCCGGCCGTCCGTCTGAAGTGACACATCCTTCACGCAAGCATGCATGTTAAGATGCACCAATGTACATGTGGCACATACAGTCCATGCACATGCGTATATATACTACCTGACCTTGCTGAAACATCTACAGTATACTTCAATAGGTATACTTAGTATGTCGTCAAACACGATTGTCCAAAATAATCACCTTGCTGTACTATCTCTTCCAAGCTATTTGGCTGGGGCTGTGGAAGAGTCTGGCTTTGGGTATTTGACCTTGGTCTGACCTCTGCTATCAGTGGATGAGTTGTCTCCTGCAGGTGTGATATTGGGCTCCTGCTATATGGATGACAGAAGACCTGCGGTACACACAGCTGGACCGACTACCCACTCTCCCTGTCATCTGCCTCTTTCTTCTGTCACCTTTCCTCTGTCCCCTTTCTCTCTCTACTCCGTCCTTCTCCATCCCCCTTTTCCCTCCCGTAGTTGTCACACCTGCCACTTCCTTACTCTTCTAATCCTGATATCTACCCTCTCGCTTTCCTGCTTTTCATTTCATTGTGTTCCCCTTTACCTTACCTCTCTCATGCAACCCCCTGTGATCCATGGGATCCGGTATGTGTGTCTCTTGAAAGATGAGCAAAACCAAATCATTGTTAGATACAGCATCTGTTCATTTCTTTGACCACCAGCTTGACTTCTGTCATCATGAGTCAATCATTCACAATGTCCTACTGATCTTTCTTATTCAATGCAACCAAGTCCACAAAGCTCTGCAAGACGTTAAACATCATATACATTCACATTGACATACAATTGCTAGCCACAAACAGCCCAATTGGTGTATGTATAAATATTGAAGATTTTGATGTCTTGAAAGGCTATGTGGTCATAATTGGACCGTTGTTGACCATAGGTGAGTTTGGTACATTTGATGGGATTTTCAGCTCTGGGCTTTTCATGCTCATTGAACTGAGAGAAAATGACATTTAATTACTGGTGAGCAGTCACGCAGTTCAGCTAATTACAATCTTGTGTGTGTCTGTGCGTGCGTGCGTGGGTGTGTGTGTGTGTATGTGTGTCTGTGCGTGTTTGTCCGCGTGTGTAATGGTGAGCTGTCACACAGTTTGGCTAATTACAATCCCGGGGGCTCAGACATCATACCTAATTAACTTTTACTTTCATGAAAGCTTAATGCAGCACCAAAGCAAGACACTGGGTGCTACACTTCAGAAATATTGACAGCGCTTTAGAAATGATTTTCAAAGGATTCTTTCCCCTCCACTTATGTTTATGGTTAATACATCATGTTCTGTGAAATGGAAAAGAAAAGCGAGGCTCTTGTTAATTCTCATTATGGGTAATTCTATAATTTAAAACGGCATTCAATATGTTGCAAGTGTAAACAAGGAAAACATTCATCATGTTATGCGAGGCGGAGCAGGTGAACCCAAAGTGCAGACTTGGACAACGAGACAGGGATAAGGTAACTAAGGCATTGCTAGGGCATTGCTAAGGCATTGAAAGGAACCCAGGCTGAGGCTGAGGTAAGGGGAGTATAGGGCAGGTTAAGAAGGTCCGGAGTGGGATCCAAGGATTCAGAAGAGCAGGAGTCCGGGACAGGGAAGCAGGACTGCAGAGATGAGGGACTGGACACTGAGTCAGAGCGGACGGAAGTGGAGCGGAGAGCAAAACAACATCAAGCTTGGGAACAACAGGCCCAACGGTCTAACAAGATCAATGCAAGACCAGCTAGAAAGGCAGAGTGACTGAGCTGAGGCCAAGATCTGGCAGTGTGGAAGTGGCAGGACTGAGTATCTGTAGAGGTCTTGATTATGGAATGGGTTGCAGCTGGTGGGGCTGACTCCAGCCCACCTGTCTCCACACACACACACACACACACACACACACACGTTTGTTCACACTGCAAGCCTTAAAGCAATTCAAGTTCAAATTAAAATGTTCACATACTTTTTTAAATGTGGCCAATATCAGATTCGTGTGAACTGTTCACGGTCCTGAACTGTATTTAGGGCTGAAACCTGTATTTAGGGCTATATATGAAAGTGACCCAAATCCAAATTGAAAAGATCAGATTCCATGTGATTTGTGCTGTTTACACTGTTTACACTGAAAAAAAAAACCCAGTTCTGAGTCATATATGAGCAAAACAAATGTGGGCCTCTTTGCCTGCAGTGTGAACATAGCCAGAGAGATGGAGAGAGGAGTCAGGTTAAGGGGACACAGGATGGGAAGTAGAGGGTTTGGCAGAAGTGGAAGTAACACATAATGTATACATATCATTATATTTATATATGTTCAATAGATGACTCTTACTGATGATATTCACTTATTGATTCTCATTGGGCCACGTAAGTTATATTGTAAAGTCAATAAAGACTTTGAGAGGACAATGAATTTGTTTCTTCATCTCCATGCATGCACAGTAAAGGTATTGATGTTTACAAACACACTTAAAAATTAACATGTTAACCAATAAGCCGTCTATGAACTCAAACTTATAACTACACTGCATGGAAGATAACTGATGTAAAAAACAATGGAGACATGCTTTTCTCCAGACGCAGTATATTGTGGAGCATCAGCATGGACAAATTATGTTTAGCAAGTTATGCAGCTGATGCAACATGGATGGGGTGGAACTGGTGTAGGATCGATGTGGTTCAGCCCTAATTGGGGTCTTGAAAGTCCCCCCAGTGTCTTGGGCTTGGCTTTAAGGTCAACCTGTCTTAAAAATGGAATGAGCTGTTGTTTCCCTGATTCAGCCACAAAAAGTAAATAAATGCACCAGAACTTATTTTTTGTGCTATTATTATCATGGTTCGTATTCTTATTATTATTATTATTATTATTATTATCATCCATCAGCTATACCGCTTATCCTATGCAGGGTCGCGGGGGGACTGGAGCCTATCCCAGCCGACACATGGCGAGAGGCGGGGTACTCCCTGGACAGGTCGCCAGTCTATCACAGGGCCGACACATAGGGACAGACAACAACTCACACTCACATTCACACCTACGGACAATTTAGAGTCACCAATTAACCTGCATGTTTTTGGACTGTGGGAGGAAACCGGAGTACCCGGAGGAAACCCACGCAAACACGGGGAGAACACACAAACTCCACACATAAAGACCCTTGGGTCAGGTGGGGATTGAACCCAAGACCTAATACATTATTATTATTATTACTTTATACTTATCATATACTATATATACCACTTATACTAACAATGTTTCCATGTATTTTACTGTTTTAAACATATGTTAACATGTTTTGATACATAAAAATACATGAGAGAACATTACATACATAAAAATACATTACAACAAATACAATTAAGAAGACATAGGTAAAACAATTTCAATACACAAATAATGTACAATACAAATTTTCAACAAAAAAAAAAGTATGCTTGAATGCTTGTTAAAAGTTTTTTTTTTTTTTATAGAAGAACCGTTTCTGGCAGAATGGTCCAAAGTCCAGGGGCCATGATGCAAACACCCTATAACCCTCTGTTTGTAATCTGACCTTGAAACATTATGTAGCGGTTTGCATGGAGCACCTTAGGATGCTTTGTTTTTCTTAAGGAGAGATAATCGATGTTCTCAATTTATGTAGGTATCATCAACGTTGGCTGGTGAAATCCTTGCCTTGCTTTAAATTTGATCAATGACATCTTAAAATCTATTCCAACTTTGACGGAAAGCCAGTTGAGCAATGGCAACAACTTTTGGATCTTGTTGCATCTAATGAAGGTGCGGTTTCTGTTGTTACTGGTTGCCCACAATTAATACACTCACACAATCTACCATATTTATTACAGTTTATTAAGTTTTATTCAATTGTATGATATTATTTGAATCTCCTGGTAGATGGGAAAAGGTTTGTTGATCAGGTTATGACAGTCACTATTTCACTTGTGACATATTATTATGTCATGAGCAGCACTTTGAATCATTCCACATAAATCATAAAGAATTGTTGCATGCAATCCCGATGACCCTTTCCGCGGCGCCGTATCTCTCAGCATTAAAATAACGATAATACAGCAAACCAAGCTCATAGTAGTAATCTAGTTCTACGTCTACACTGAACATCACATAAAACGCTTCCCCTTCATCCCCCAGCGGTGAGAAACGCCACTAAACGGGCATAATGCTGAAGACATAAAGGAACCACACAGGAAGGATTGATGCCTGCCATTGCTTTTATTATGCCGTTCTAGCCAGCCTTTAGCGAGCGGTCATTCGTCCTTGCAAGAGATGTCCATATCCTCTCTGTCCAACATGGAGGGAGAGAGTTAAATGGCTGTCTGGACCACCACCCCCATCGCCACCTCTCCAGGGACATGTCTCCCTTGTCTTATCAATCTATCGACGTGCCACCTGTGTCGACAGCGCTCCCTCGGGGTAGGGGGAGACGGAGGGGGAGCCATACATTGATGGCCAGTGCCCTCCACCGCTGTTGAATACTAATCCAGATGCAGAGAGGACATTTGGCCCTCTCAGCAGACATTGATCCCCCTGCAGAATGCTTCCTCCTGGCAGATGGAGTGTAACCTCTGATGGAGGGGATTTAGGCGTTTCCATTATGATGAGCTGTGGTAGGCGCCTCACTTCTCTATTCTAGCGGGCCACCTTCCATCCTTCCTTCCTTCCTTGTCTGTCTTTTTGTTTTTCTGTCGGCTGGTTATTCTGTCCATTGACTTGTACTCCCATCAATTTTCTCTCTCAACCCTTACTTTTATCCAAATCGCCAATCACTTCCCATCCACTGTCATGTTCCCTCAGCGTACTTCACTGGCATCAGACTCCTATTGCCCTGCCCTGTCGTGGCCTCAAGCTACAGGCCCAGGTGAGACAGGGAGAGGAGGGGCTTGTACTGAGCCTCTCTCCCCAAGGCCAGGGGTAACCAGGGGGGGAAAGTGTCAGGTATTGCATTTAAACGGGCTATGCAAATGACTGTAGGAGAAAAGCGAGATCTAATCTAGAGGTTTATTGTAATTAGAAACTTTTTGGCTGTCCCCTTAGAGGAAAAGAAGTGTCCTGTTCTTGGAGGAGACATCACCCTCTAACTCAATTACTGAAAGACATAGACTCCGTGGAACCTTTCAGGCACTCTTTCAGTAAGAACAGAGAGACGGATGGTGAGGTTTTCAGCCACCCGGGGCAAGGTGAGCACAGTGCTGTCTGATGAACGTGTGTGTGTCTGTGTGTGATTTTGTGCGTATATGGGGGGTGCACGCATGCATTGGATATGAACCACCAAATACCATTATTGTTCAGGATTGTGTGTTTGTGTATAGACTGCTGTTTGGGTATGTGCTTATTTGTCCTGCAGTGTGTGTGTGTGTGTGTGTGTGGATCCGCTGACATTTGTGTGTATGCCCGCAGCGAGACGTTATTGCTGCATGTCTCATGCTAGGCTGCCTCTGCAGAGCATTTATGTCAATCACAACTATCAGACAGGGAGATCACATCAACATGGTGGATGACTGGACTCGTCCCTTGGAAAGACTCACAATGATCCAGATAGAGGATGGCATGTCTGTTTGCCTGTGCGCGTGTGTGTGTCGGTGTGTCTGTGTGTGTGTATGCATTTTTCCTTCAAGGGTAGCTCATGCAATGTCTATGCCACACAGAGAGACACACACACACACACACTAGGGGATCTTGAGGGGTTTACCCGTCAACGACAAGTGGAATACACTGGCTTGATGTTTTATCTATTTCTTAAAGGCCCTGGATATTATCTGGATCACTGCATCCATGTCTAATAGTAACATCTATTTAAATAATTGGTCATCGAATGTTTATTGTTGGAGAATGGAAGGCATATAATATCAGACCAATACGGTTTACGACTCAAAGAATGTGTTTGATGTACTACAAGCTGTCTGAAAGCAGTAAGCATTCCATATTATACTTTAATCTCAAATCCCAATATCCAACATGGACGAGTCCTAAGCAATGTAGCTTACTCATTGCAATGTTCAGTAGTGCAATGAACAGATTGCTCTCTGTCACAACACTGTGAGTAAACACCAGCCAAACGGAGTCCCGAGTACTCGTTTGGTTGACTCGTATGTGGTGGTCAATCTGACACTCTTGACCTCAATGATAATGGACAAGGTGAAAAGTGCCAATCCTGACTGGGCCCTCATTAGGATGGGCACCGTTTAGCGCTGTCAGGCCCCCTTACGGCGCAACGCATAAAGGTCAGCAAATCAGGTCATCCGTTAGGACAGACAATTTGTCATTCCTTGACAAACGTGTCAGCGTTCAATCTCGCCTCTGGGGCCTGACACGGCAACAGGCAGAAAAGGTTACAAGATTCATAGAGGATTTCCTACTGCTTCTCCTCACAACAAGCTGCCAACAGCGAGCAGGTTTCAAGTTTGCTTTCAAACTTTCCAGCGTTCTGTGTCTCTGGTGTCTGTAACGCATCAACTCGTCATGTTAAATCTCCTAATACCGGCCTCCTTTTCAGTCATATCTTCTTGTTGATATGACAAAGTAGAGAGTGTAATATATTCCCCCTGTATTATATCTTTAGATTGGAAGGGACACAAACCAAGGGACAATGGAAGGGAGCAACGACAGAGCATTATGACTCACCCACTAGTGCCCATTTCATTTTGCTCAGTCCAAAGAGAGCCTGTCTGATTAGCCTTGTAATGCATGCTGTGTGTGTCGTTGAACCTATTACCCCATTCAGCGCCACTGTCTCTCTCTGCAGGACGTCTCCCCAGGAGAGGGAAAGAAACAGAGACATTAAGAGAGACACAAACACACCTATCAGTTCCTCCTCCTCAGTGCCCGGTAGCGGTGCCCCCCTGCCGCGTATTCGATCTGAGGTAATAGAGTCAGCCTGACAGCAGGGCGCCGTATATGCTTAGTGTACGCCTGTAGCGGCAGCTATGGCCTTCACTGCTGCGACGTTAGCACCGCGTTCCTCCACTCCACTCCACTCACCGCCTCTCCCTCTCCTTTTTCTGTCCTTTTTGTCTATCATTGGAGGCCCCCTCTTCCCTTTGGATTTACTCTGTTGTTTCATCTCGGTAGCTGATGGACAGACTGTCAATTTACAAGTCAATCCAATGCTAAGAGCCTTGATGAGTTTGTGGACCGGTTTCATGTCGCTTTGTGTGGGTGTCTGTATGAATGTGTGTGTGTGTGTGTGTGTGTGGTGGTGGTGGGGGGGGGGGGGTTGTGAGTGTGCATGTGTGTGTGTGCTGGCTCATCAGAGAGACATAGGCAAAGAGAGAGAGTGAGTGAGAGGGGCCGAGAGAAAGAGAAGACGCCACGCATCACAGCACCAGCTTTGGATGCAGGTTAATGTTATAGAGGGCAGCAGCATGACAGCGGTGTCCCCGTTGCGATCCAGCGTGCTGGATGACATGGATGGCCAGCCCGATGTCACAGCAGACTCCGCCTGCCGGGTGGAACAGAGTGAGGGGGGGGATAGGGCCCGGTGCAGATGAGATGCTGCTGTCAAGTCATGCTGGGAAGGCATAGCTCCCGCATTAAGAGCATGGATGACACGCAAATCAAGCATCCCTGGCAGGATGACAAGGCTTCTCAACTATCTGTCTGTACGCCATCGAGAGAGACTGTGCATATACTGGTTTGGCTGCTGCTGTTTTGGGGAAGTGTTTCTGAAAGTCAATGTGTGTGTGTGTGTACGTGTGTTTGAGTGAGTTAGTATTCTCCTTACGCCGTATGAATCAGACCAGCCATACAATGTGCAACAGGGTTTCCATGTCGTACATAATGGGAGTAAATATAAAAATTGTTCAGTGTACATGCGTGCAAAAGTAATTTAACGCTACTTATAATTTCATTCTACGAGAGATACAAGGCTCTAGAGTGAAGTTCTACATAAATATCATGTAGCATAATGCTCTTCCCTACTTCTCCGCACGTGGTTGAAAAGAACAGTGGGATTCACCTTAGTCTTATTTATTGTCCAACCTTTTATAGAAGCCTTCTCTTTTAAATAAGTACGTAAAGACCACAAAACATATTCTTATCTCATTGATCGAAGAGGCTCTTGCCTACTACAGCAGGCATGCGACATACACATCCAACTGCCTTTCTTCCCAGAGCAACAGAGAACAGGTAGCATTGTGTAGGACACCGCCATGTCTGCTGTTTGGTGACTGTATAGGGAGTGGCAAAGATGTGGGGAGACCGTGAAACAGACTCAATGGAGCACGTAAGGTCTTTGATGTTAGCGGTGAATAAAGTTGAATGCTGTGCCGCGGCCTTGCTCCCAAGGCCTCGTTGTCAGCCTCCCAAAACCGCTCCTTTCCCTGCGTGTAACACTGGCGAACACATCATGCAAATAATCTGCTTGGAAACAAACACAATGCTCCCACAAGGATGTATCAGCTCCCTCTAATGAACCCGGTGGAAAGTAGAACAATCACACTTACCTCCAACCACAGCGCCAAATCAGAGGACTGGAGACTGAACAATGGGAGTGTTTTCCTGCTGTTTATTCCCTGTTCCTCTCCTCTCTTCTGTCAACCCTCTTCTCTCCCCGTCCCTTCACGTCTTTTCTGTCTGTGTATCAATTCATCTCTCTCCCCCTCAGGTCTCTCTCTCTCTCTCTCTCATTTTCTGTTTCTTCCTCTGTAATCCTGGAATGTTTCGATGAACCATGATGTGAAAAGGAAGAGAGGGATGTTGTCAAAGCTGTTCACATATTACGCTCATGGATCACAGTATCAAATCTGCCTGAAGAGAACTATTCCTTTCAATGGAGGGAATGCACGGAAAAGCTAGGAGGCTTTCTTTAAGACAAAACCCACCAGGTATATGTCAAAAAGCCACCAGAAATGCAGCGTAATACATTAGTTATACTCCTTGATGATTGAAGACCCCTCACAACTGCATGGTCCCGTACCATGCTTGACACACTCACAGTAAATCATAGTTACACAGGGACATGGGTCCACACGACACGTCACTTTGGCTGTCGTTTATATCCACTCTCTGCCCAGGTCCACAGTATCCCTGTATTAGTCACGCTTTTACCCCCAAACTGTTTTAAACCAGTGCCAGGACCGTCCATTCTTCCGGTTGGCTGGCCTGTCCAGTGACTGTGTCTCTGAGGCTCATTATTGGTTTACAGGGCCCTGCTAAGTGGGGCGTGGAGAGGAGGGAGGCAGAGCATGCAGGGCTGGTGGGATGGGACGACGGGGGCAACTCCCATCAGATGTGGAGGTCAGTGGTGAGTAAAGCCTAGTCCAGACCAATAATGGGGGGCATTTCTTTTACCAGGTTCATTCAACTGCTGATAGAAGGTGGCTGGGAGGGAAAGTGCGGTGGGAAATAGCCTTTCAATGTGTGTAACCTGTGGCCCCGCTGCGGCGTCTGGTCAGTGACTGACAGGTCCTATTCATGAGCTTCGGGGAGGGCTTTGCACATCAGGCTGCTGCTGGGCTCGGCACTCCTTTGCTCTCCCGCTCCTCGGTGAACAGTGCTCTTAGAGAGAAAGAAGAGAGGGTGCAGATGTAGATGGAGGATGAGGAGAAGGAGAGAAAAAGAGAGAGAGCTCTAGTTGTGCACATTGTTGCACACAAAAACGCAAACAAACATAAAGCACTCTCTCAAATAAACCAGAGCCATTTGAGCCATTAGCCATAGTACTGTCACAAATGTATTTTCCTAATAAGACAATGGATGCGAGTATAGAGACTAGAGACAGAATGCTGCAGTATAAATGTCTTAGCCGTGAGGATCCAGCACTAGATGGCAGTAGCAGCAACTATCAACGATAAAGATACAGGGACACGCATTCCTGCATGGTGCAGGACATGGATACGAATGAAGTTTTTCCTGGCAGCTTCTACTATTACAATGCAAATGCTATTTTTGTCTTAGCTTTGTTTATAATAGGTTCATCAATGAATGATTCATTGTTGCAATTAGATACATAGCCATTTATATTGGTAATTGGTCATTTGGAATGATTTGAAAACAATGGAAAATACCTTACAATTCCATGACCTGATTGGCCCATCCACACACACACGCACGCACGCACGGACGCAGCCACACCCATGCACAAACACACATACACTTGTGAATAATATTCATAGTACTAGTCATCAAAAGTCCCATGTTTCTCTTATTTCTAATTTAATGGCAAATAACGTGGCCAATTATAGAATAAAATACCTGTGAAACCAGAGGAAATGACAAACGGATTTTAGATGGAACCTAAAGGTCATTTGCTGGTGGGCAAGTACGATTGTTGGCAGGTTAATTATAAGGTTCCTATTGATCTGGGCCAAAGGGCCATTTCTGAAGTGTTCTAGTGCTTGAGGCATTGAATAAAAAGTTGGAAAAAGTTTTAACCAACATTAATTCTGTTATACGTTGTTACACTGAATACCTAAATAGTTTAGTGCAAATATTTGCCATTGATCTGGTAGACAGAATAGTATCCAGAAACCTACACATAAAAAAACATCCAGCCTGGACAAAATGTAACTCATTAAATTCAGGCACACTTTTTTTCTCGATAGGTGCTTTTATATAACATAATTTGTATAATGTTCCTGTCACACATAATTCTGAGAGAACCTCCCACTGGTCAGGATAACCTAGTGCTGGCTTTTGAAATCTCCAAAGATCAAGGCAAAGTTAATTTGTTTTTGCCAGCTATGCTCTGTGAAGAAACTCCTCGATTGGGCAAATGGTTTGTGTGACCTTTGGAAAGATCACTATCTGTAGATTCCACATTGCGACAATATGGCAAGGTGGAGGCTGTGTCTATATTGGTACCGAAGACACGCTCCCTGCAGATTTGATGCCTTATTCATTCTCTTTCTCTGTCTCACTGGAAAAGCGTTCTGCTCCATTTACAAAGCCTTGCTAGTTTATTTGCCTCTCTATCCAGGACTTCACTGAAGGATGAGTTTCGAAGAACAACAGAAAGGATAAATCAAATAATCGTCTCTTTTTAAAAATGTTTTATCTTTTCATGAACCAACTGACATTTGGAAATTTTAACTCACTGCACTGAAAGAGTAACGCCAGTGCAGAGTGCATCATTTGTGAAATAAGTGAGGCTGTGCCATTCCGCTAGCTGCTAGCATTTGTGAGCTTTGCATGCCTTTTATGGAGCTCATTACAGCTTGCTTCATGAGATAGAGTCCCCTGCCAGAAAGTTCCCTCAGTTGTACGCCCACTCCCACTGCCATTTATAAGGTCTGGATCAGTTAGCAAGCCAGGATAGACATTTTGCAGCATGGAAAGATGATAGTCAGACCCACAGATATGAGAAAACGGCATAAACGTGCATGGAAAAGATCAAGCCTACTTTTGACTGCTGTCTTTTGCTACATTTAGCAGGATACAAAGAGACAATCTGTGCAAGCAGCCTAGTTTTAACAGCTACTGACAGATATTCAACTTATTCATATTAGTGACACTGACTCTGTCGCTGTAACACATTTTCATGTGAAATTATAGAAATATACATTTTTTAAAACTGATAGTTAATATTAAATTACATCCATGTTTAACAGGCTGTGTGATTTTAGGGTGGTCCCCTATCACACCAAATAGCTGATGGGAGAACCTTATCCTAATTTGTAATACAAATTAGTGCATAAGCAACTTGAATCGGTCTTTCACCTTAACAGACCTTAACAAATCTTAATCTGGCAATTAGCTGGAGGAAGCACTGGATGTCTTTAACCTGCAGCCATATTTCCCTCAAAAACAATGTCTAGACGACATGTTTTTTCAGAGTGAGAGACACCATCTGTGACTTTTTACCAAGGAGAATGTTGTCTAGCAGACACATTATAATTTATCTACCCATGCTTTACTCTTAATTAATCACTTATTGTCTTTCATTCCATGCATGTATGTGAGTGACGGTGTGTGTGAAAGAGAGAGAGAGGGAGAGAGCGTATGTGAGTATTCATCCATGCATGCATGTGATTACAGTGCATCCAGGAACTTGATTGATAGCTGATTAAAAACTAACATTCAAGCGACATTCAAGCAAGCAAAAATGCTTAGTCTAGTGCGCCACATAATCAACCTATCAATTGCTTAGAATGGCTTTTGATTAATTGCTCACCCGGTTATTGGTTTAGTGATAACATTTGAGTGATTGAAAGAGCCATATGTATGCAGACAGTGGCAGACATCAAGCGCTGTCCCCACATCACCAGCCATCTATGGCATGGCTATTAGATAAACAAGTGCAGGTCTATTGACTGATAATCAGCGTTGGAGTATAAAATGTGCCAGGCATTATTTTCCCTTCAGCCTTCGGAGTGACAGCACCATAATGCAGTATGTGGAATTTTTGAGAGGATCATCCGAGATGTTGTCGTCCCCCGTAATGTCTATGGTAATGACGTCCCTTATCCCCGACTCATCTAGCCGTCAGCCAGCTCTCACTGGCCATGGCCTAACTGAATGTTGACGGCTCCATTTGGGCCGAAAAATCATACTTTCATTGCTCGTTCTATTTTCAACACTCCTTTTCTCCAGTCTTCCAACCTTATTTTCGTCATGTCTTCAAACAGTGAGGTATGAATCATAACTGCTTGTAGTCACATAGGTAATTTGGACGACAACAATGTATGGAGAAACAAAAAAAATGACCAAGGCCAATGATTCATATTAATCACAAGTTGGTATTCATATCAAAGTTCTATTTAGTAAAACAATTAAAGTTGTATTTAACTCATGTTATACTACATACTGGTCACTACAGTACATAATTATGGCATAACCATGGCCTACATTACCCACAAGGCTGTGTGACTTTAATCGTGCCCTAAAGCTAAATCAATAGATTTCTCCCCGTCATTTACTCATAGGGAGGCATTTGAGCACATCACTGCCCCAGCTACCTAGGAGGCTGGATCCAAAGTGGCCTGACTAGCTTTTTACTCATTGGATGGAGAGAGGGAGCTAAACAAAGCACAACACCATCATAATCAATTAAGAGCACTCCTAGATCTCTGGTCTGGAGGGACTATATGGATCGTTACCAAAGCAGGCTCCAGGTACTGTGGTTCTGAGTACTGCTGCAAAACCAAGCCCCCACTTGCCAGAGACTAATATCAGTCAGACAAACTCTCCGTCTTTAAGCATTTATTAAGTATGAATACGTCCATTTTAGCATGGTTGGGTCTGCCACATATTGAAGCACACATACATCGATCCCCATTTTGGACACATTAACTGCACATATTAGCAGACCCAAGGTGGAAGGTGGAGTGGAGGAGCGAGCATTTCCTATCACCTCGTCCAACAAGCCCTTTGACATCAGGTCATAGAAATGCCTCCCCCTACCTCATGAGCTGATATTTGATTGTGAACAGTCTGTTACTGATTTAGTGTGTGTGCAATGCGCTGTATGACGGTTTACGTCAGCAGCGCACAGACTTAAGTTATCTGCCTGACCTTTAGCTTACTCTCCGTGTGTTTGATGGCTATTTGACATGTGTCCTCCTTTCTGCCCCTTCTTGTCTGAATTTTTTTATTGCGTTTATTTGAGGTGGACTTCGGTTTGAATTGGGATCCTTGGGGGCAAAATTATTTCAAAGACAGGATCAGGAGCTTTCATGTATTTTTTTTTAAACTGCCTCCTCCCTCAAATACATTATTTCAAAGATGACACAGCAAAAACAAGCAGTTATGCACAAACGTTTTAAGCAGAACTTTCAAAAATGAAGTGAGCGGAAAAAGAGTCACAGAACAGAAATGCTAAGACTAATCAATTTCTAAAGAGAGGCTTTCATTATATGGCATCAAGCATCAACACCCCAGTCGACTTCACTTTGCCAAACTCATACACAGAGCAACAGAAGAGTCTAACACTTAACATGCAATCCAATATCCAAGTTATATACTTGGAAACTTAAAAAATAATGGTGGGATGAAAATCATAAATTCTTTTTGAAATATTTGTGTGAAATAGCCAGACAATTTTGTAAAACACTACTCTGTCTGGTCCCATTGCTCAACAACATGGGTGGTGATATTATTTTGTCTACTTTTGATCTTCACACAAAGGACTGTGAGAGCATGCTGTGAAGAGACTGACCAATCAAGGTTAGCGCTCTGAGGTCAGCAGGAAGCAAACGGATCATAAACGACCAAGCAAGAAGGTGATCAGACTGAGATATGCCACATCATGTGCTCTCCCCCTTGTTATTCTTAAAATACTTGTCATTGCCCATTCTGGATCTGAGAAAGCCAGAGAGGGAGGGAGGAATTACTAGCATCTTCTTCATAAAAGCGATCTCTGTCTTCAGTTACTTTCCTTTTCTAATCTCTTTCTCTACCTTGTTCCCCCCACATTACTTTCATCCTCTTTCACTTTTTTTTTTTACTTCTCCTCTCTCCTTCTCTCCATTGTGCTGTGGGCCCTGCAGTGTCCTGGTGGAGCGCAAGGACGATACTTTCCCCAGACTGTGATTAATTCTCACCAGCTGACTCTAATCACTAGCTAATTAATAGTTGATGCGCTTCCTTAAAAAAAGCACCAGTGCTATTAACCTGCAGTCTATTGATTTAGCGCTCTCCTCACACCCCTTCAAATGGTCTGTGATGTTTCAATACAGACGACTGGTTTAGGAGAAGCATTGGGCAAATGGGGGATCTTCTGCAGAACAAAAGTGGTAATTTGTTCAAAGTTAAAACGCCAGGGTAACCTTTGAATGTCAGCGAAGCACGTATGGCTAAAGAAACAACGTTCTACTTTATACTTCGAGGTTTTCAACTGCGGTTTTGAACGTAGGGGAGAGCGGGGTAAATTCAGCCAGTTTTTACTGATTGTTTTTTTCTTTAAAGTGAGGGCATGACAGTAAAGTCTCCAACTAAACGATGTACATATATTTCAGGATGTGGTGCGTCCCTGGAAATGATAACGTTGGATCTAATAAACAGTTCTCAAAATAAGACTTTCCAAAAAGAAGTGGTTTCTTGGCTCAACTTTCCCCCAATGAGGGGTAAGTTGAGCATAAGTTGAGCCACATGGGGATAAATTGTGCCATTGATTATGTTGAACTAAAACTGAACATTTTCACCTCATATAGGCCTTATGCTATATTAAAGCAAGACAAATGCAATACCAAATTGCCTTCTGTTTCATTTAAAAATAAAGTTTACAACTTCAAAGGCCAATTTTCTTCAAGGCCCATTTCAAAATTTTAGAACAAAATCAAGTAAAAAAACATATCAACTGCAATTCTCATCACAGAACTGGGCTACTTATTTGTTTTGACCCTTTCAGAGCCTTTTTCTTCTCTTTTTCAGTCCATTTCTTGTCTTCTCAAATTACCCCGTCCCCACCATTTTAACAAACTTGTATCATCCAACAGTTTAGCGCTAACATCCTGCTAACAGTATAGTCTCATATTGTAACTTCATAAAGCTCTAACATGTGTGATAATTTTCCAAACTTGTCTGTAATTGTTCAAAGACAAGAATCATGACTCAACATGAAAAAAAAATTACTTTGAACGGAGCATACTACTTATTCCATGGGCTTCTCCATCACAGGTGGAGTAAAAAAGATGAATCTTCAAAAATGAGTGGTCACATGACAAATTTTGTCTATAGTTTTAGAAACAAGGGGTGGTTCAACTTCCCCACATGCTCAACTTACCCGGCTCTCCCCTAAATGCTATTGCATTTCACAATTTCACCCTCAACATTGATAACAGCTTCATGGACCGCTGACAATCTCATCTGAAAGAAATACCAATTAGCCTCAAAACAATCATGCCACATTCTACGCAATCTACTTTCTACTTGCCTTCATAGCGCCAAAGCAATTCTTCTGTCTGTCTACTCAGTTATGTCTAAATTAAACTTTACGACAAGCCTCCCTCGATATATTGCAAGTACAAACGTTGTGGAAAGAAAAGATTCTCTGACGAGAACGTTGTGTTTCACAGTTTAACGAGAGTCCATGGCATTAGGCATGATACAAATTGAATCAATTTGTGTCGCCTTAAATGGATCTGATGCGTTGCCTGAATGAACAAATAAATAAGGCAGGCTTTTGTTTTCTGGTTTTAATGATGTTTTTTGCTCTGCAAGTGCATTACAAGAGAACAGGCAGTGACAAGGGCAACGGGAAAATACATAATATTAACGGAAATGCGGTGCGGTACGGTTATAAATGGAGTCCGATGCTATACACCGCAGCCATCTGGAATTAAACTGCCTCTCCACCGTTCATGGGTGCAGAAGGAAGAGAGAAGCCCGCCCTATTAGACTGATAAGTGATCATGCAGACATAGAGAGGGCACACACACACACACACAGACACACGCAACATGCATGCATGTTCAATATTAAAAGTGTGAATGTGACATGGTCTAATTGAACAAACACAAACACATGAACACTAGCCATACATTGTGTTGTCTTCATCGCTTTTGTTGGTGCATTGATAATACATACCTCAAACTGGCATACTGACAGGTCCAGATTAAATTTGCTGTGACTATTGTTGACAACATTGATTACCAGAGCCTCTTGTTGTTCAATAAACAGACAAGCATCACTAGGATGCACGCACATGTACACACGTACACAAAGATCCAATACAAAACTGAAGAATTATTATTGCTTCTTATCAATACTCTTGGGTAAGTACGGGCAGAATTCATGAAAAACCAGTTGTGTGTTATATCGTTATTTGTCAGATCCGCCCCCCTTTAAAAGTAATACATCTGAATTACAGTTCTGGTGGCACATTGACACATAGTCCTGCTGTCGGCTGCTAAATACATAAATCTAACTTTTAATGAACACGCAGGCAACTTGTCTCAGCTGGTTTGCAAAGTAATTCATCTTCACAGTACATGATTCGTTTATGCAGACCAATTGACAGGAAATCCATTGCTATCCCTGTCCTTGTTGTCATCTCTAAGGTCATTTCTGATTAGTGGGGAGAGTGAATATACATTGCTGTGGCCTTTCTATGTCAAGGGGTGGGAAATCAGCCTGACAAACATATCAATAAGAATGACCAGAGGTCCTGCATGACATCCTGCTTAGGCCAAACTGTGTGTGTGAATGTGTGCGTGCACTGTTTATGATCTAGAAGTCTGATTCCATTAAAGTGTGGTGTCAGGTATGCTGGAAGCCATTCAAGATTCATTACAGTGAAACCACCTCTCTGCTAACCAGCAACCTGCTTCAGTTACTCTCCTGCCCTTACCAGCGTGGTTATTTACGTCAATAGAGGGGTTTTTTTTTGGAAGAAAAGTGAATAATTCTGACTATAAAAGTAAGTTGCAAGCACAGGGAAAATATTTTTGACTTGATCATGGACCGATCAAAGTAGGTAGGACCTGTTATTATGGTGTGTTTGTTTAAAACAATACCAGTTCTAAACATTACTGAATTAACAGCCATTGAAGGGCTCCTGGTGACTATTAATTCAAGCATTGTTAGTTTGTTAGCCTATGCATTCTCCAAGTGAGCTCTATCCCTGTTTGGTTTCTAAAAATATTTCAGAAAAAGTGAAAATGAGGAATTAACGTAAGAGAGAGCAGGGGCAAGTTGGATGGTTAAATTCACAAGAAGCTAAGGACAGGCTATAAAAAGATTTGCCTTAATTAATACACAAGAGGAATACTTTTCTTTTGCTAAGTGTTTGCATGTTTTCAGGCCATGATAAACTTTTTCCGTGCTGCTTCAAAACATGATGAAAACAGATTGATGGATAACATTTAGGGTTTTATCATTTATTAGTCGGTTATGTTCTAATATTCTAGATTAGAAGATGGAAGGTAAAGAGAGCTAAACCAAGAGCTAAAAACCACAATGTTTTTTGTCATACCTGTCAAATGCTCTCAGAGCCATGACTATTTGTCACAGCTCTCCAGAGCGGAAAAGGCTCAAATGCAGACTGTACGTGAAGCTAACTGAACTAAAGGCTACCAAAGAAACAATAAGACAACTCACGTAAAGGAAATCGCTCCAACGGGAGACGTAGTCGTTTAATGGACCAGAACAAAGTCGTACATGTCACAGCGAAAGAAACAATGAACCAACACAGGATTAAGGTGGGGAGGAACTTAAATAGCAGACAAAACAGGTGCAAACAATAATCACTAAGGGCCACCCAAGTGAGACTAAAAACACTGAAAGGCATGTGGAAACATTCAGGGAGCTGTCCACTGGCCGGTGCTGGAACTAGGCTAATCCCTGGCGGCCCTGACACTATTGTCATTTGTACCAAGATAGGTTATCCACAGAGGTGTTGGCTATCCCAATCTTAAAAAAAGTAATTTTGCAAACCTCTCACATTCACAACTTGGAGCCATTGAAGCGCTGATGGAAGGGGTCACACCTGCGTCATGTGACAGGGGGTGATGAATGTGGGGGCTACCTGGTGTTGATGATGTGACCTGTCTTTGTCTCTGAGGCAGAACCAAGCTGTCATGCCAGCAGACACCTGATAGAAAAGAAAGGAGGAAATTGTCTTTTAGGAGTAAGTGACCTGTCCTTGCCAAACAGGTTGGGTGCTATGCCATTAGGGCTGTAAAGATATGCTTCACTTTCTCCTTTTATTTTTTTTTTACTGTTATTTTACCAGGCAAGTCCAACTGAGAACGAGTTCTCTTTTGCAGTGGCAACCTGGCCCTGTAAGGAGGAATTGAGCAACTCCAGTTCTATGCCAGTGCCTCGGTTAGGGCACTGACGGGAGCATTAGCCATCACATGTTTTGTTTTTGGTGGTGGGAGGAAACCAGAGCACCCAGTGGAAACCCATACAGACACGGGAAAGGACCTGGATCGGCCAGAGTTCGAACCCAGGACCTTCTTACTGTGAGGCATCAGTGCTAACCACTGAGCCGCTGTATTTGCCTGAGCAGCAAGGGAAGACATTTTTTTAAGGAGGAACTCAGGGCAGTTGACCATGTTGCAGTGACTGCTGATACAAAGAGCAGTGTGGCACAAACCTCACGGTCACTGTAGCCTATATTACATAGTGGAGGCCCAGCTAAGGGAGAAACTCCTTTATATGCGTGCAGCTTATGTCTCTCTTAGACAGGGAGCGGAGGAAATAGATCAAATTCTTTGGGGTAGTCAGAAGTGGTTGGAATTACAGTTGACAACACATGATGTGACAGTAAATACGACACAGATAATTAAGATGGGATGTTTTGCAAACTCGCTGAATGTTGCAGCCCAAAAGCTCGAAAAATGTGAAAACTGTCACCAGCTGGTCTGGAAGGATACCGGCCGTAATAGTGGGGCTTAGGAAAGCTAGCTTCGGCAAACTTATCCTCAGATAAGAGACTCATTGAGTAAAAATAAACTCATTGAATGTTTGTTCATATCTCTTAAATATTCTTACTGTCTTTTGCTGGGGTCAAACCTAAAAAAAATTCTTTGCAATGTATGTTTATGTCTGTTTTCTTGAAGGCCTTCCGGAACACGCCCTCATCATGGATATTCAAACAAGATGGAACATCCTTTGCCTAAGGGTATTGCGCTTCATTGAAGACGAAGACCAGGCCCTGCTGGATTCCAAGATGATGGTCAACAGTGGCACTGGCCCCTCAATTGGTGAAAATACCAAGAAGGAGGTACAGGTTATACCGGAGCTTCCCGACAGTCCTGAGCTCAGTGGATCATATCCTGTGGTGGTGGCAGAAGAGGGACCAGATGCCAACTTGGCAAAAAGATACTGTATCTCTGTGCTCAAGCCTCTCCTATACCTTCAGAGCGGGTGTTCTCAACAGTGAGCAGATCTTACGTATCGTCTCCAAAAGAACTGCTAGAGTAGTTCATGAGAGTAGTTCAGTGCTAGAGTACTTTGTTTTAGTTGCGAAAATAAAAACCTGTATTTATTAATTTTAAATATGTATTTATTTTTACCCTGTCCATTGTTCATTTGTGTTTATGTTTTTTTCAATTAAAAATGTTTTCCTCAATTTCTCAAATGTTTATGGTGTATAAATGTTCTAAATAAATAACAATGTTTAAAGGTGCCCTATTATGTTTTTTGTTTTTTTCCCTTTCCTTTAGAATATTATATGGTTTTGTGTAAAGGTCTGAAAAGTTACAAAGCACATAGAACTGCCTGAAACGCCTCGTTTGTAGCCCTGCGTTTACTTATTTGTCACGAAGTCACACATTTGCATAACGCCCACCAAGCGGCTAGTTTGGCACGCCCCTCAGTCAGAGCGGAGGCCGGGAAGTTTGTATGGTGGTTTCGCCATGTCGAGAAAACACTGTTTTCGTCAGTGCGAAGGCAAATTCCCTTTGTTTGGCCAGCTGACCAATCATAGCAGACTGGGCTCGGAGAGAGGGGGGCCTTAAAGAGACAGGAGCTAAAACGGAGCGTTTCAGACAGAGGGTGAATAGAGGTGCTGCACACTCAGGCAGTTTGGACAAAATGTATTGTTTATTGAACATTAAAAGTTTCATTTAAAACGCGTAAACCAGTTGTTGTAGAACTCCTAAATAAGGTATGAACTTGAAAATTTGCATAATAGGGTCCCTTTAAATTGAGCAGGTTGGACTTACATTTTTCTCTCTGTAATAACAAAGATGTAAAAACTAATTTGGGTACCGGTACTGCTATCAGCTTCAAATGTGAAAGGTACCAAACCCTAAGTGTGGGGGAGTCGGGTTGTTGTTTCTAACTTGAGGAGGGAGGAAGTGCTCAAAATGCTTCTTGATACCCATTCTGGCATTGTTTATATGAAGGAACTAGCCAGGAGAGCTGTTTGGTGACCAGGAATAGACTTACAAGTGGAGGACTTGTACTGGCAGACACTCCTAGCAAGGTTGATGTTGTTGCAACACGTGGCACCCAACACAACTACTGGGAAGAGTCCTGCAGCGCTTTTGATGAATAGACGGCTAACAACTGTCCCTCCTGCCACCGGCCCACTTACACCTGCCAGTTGTTCACTGTCCACAGTAACCATATGCCCGAAGCCTTTCGAGCCTCTGGTGCTTTTTCAGGCCCTGACACCCTCTTAACCAAAGAAGGGATCTCCCTGCATTTTATCCCCACCATCTGCCACTCCCTTGAGGCGGCTCACGAGGGAGCGACATCCTGCCCTATGCTGGAGAGATTTTGTGCAGACTAGGGGGAAAGGAGTGCTATGTATTGGCTTTGTTAGAGGCGTCCCCTGTAGTAGTTAGCGGGAGCTTCGCACTGGGTGTGTGTACATAGTGATTGCACCCAGCTGGTATCCTTTGACCTTTACTCTGCAAGTTTCACTGAATTGTTTACAACCACCCACGCATACCTTGATATCAGGATATAATATAAAAGTATATTTCTAAGTTTGGTGAAGCAACGGAAGTACTCTAGAACAGAGCACTCTATTTGATTGTGGCGCTATTCTCAAAAAGGACAGGAGAACAAAGGAGAGCATGTGATTTTGGTTTTCAGGTGAAATCTTGCTCTCATTGGAAGATTGTCCAAATGAAAGAGTCATGGCCAGAGAACAGTTAAAATGGAGTTGGGAGACCAGACAAGCTAAGAAGGAGAGAAAGTATGTTTTCAAGAAAAGGACTACTGAGATTGGATTTAACCTCACATGGGGATGCAAAAATGATTTGACTGCACCCATTATCATTGAGCCCACACTCACCCACACACTCAGAAACACACCCTCACACACACAGACAGACACCTCCAGCATCATTTTACAGCCCACTTCAGCTGTGAATCTCTCTCTCAGCACTAATATTTACCTCCCTAATAAAAGTCTTTGTTGAGGGGCCAGCTCTAAATCAGGAGGCTGTTTCAGGATGACATGACAGGGGAAAATAAAGCATCTCTCCCGATGGTGAAACCCCTGCATGTCTTATTATTAGCCTTGGCTACGCCGGCACTCGCCAGGCCTTGAAGAATGAACCAAACCTGCGTAAAGCTGACATCATATGTTATATTACTGATTTGGAATGTCACCGGTTCACACGCATGGGATCTGCCTTTACAAATGTGAAACTAGAAAATAAACATGGGCAGCACACACAAAGGAGAGAGCGTTTCCAGCACCACGCCAAGTTTCACCTTCTCAAGGGTATTTGGTAAGCAATAGAAGGCACAGAGCTCAGGCAATATGGACGGATTTTGAGGAGCGTTAAAAATGTGGACTAATTTTTTCAGGGCCTTTGCTAATCTGGTATTCATGAGAGAACGAGAGGGATGGAGGGACCCAGGGACCAGGGCTTTAATGCTATCTAGCTGGAAGAAGTCTCGGCTGCCAGATGCACTGAGGCTAGACTGAGTCGAGCCATCGGCAGCTGGGCAGCCCGGGGCGAGGCTGAAAACAGCTCCCGCTCCCTTACTCACTCGTTACTGCCCACGTTCACACTTCGTCTCTCACTTTTACATTCCCTCACACGTCTCCCTCGTTCCATCTCCTCCTACATGTCTTTTGTTTGCTTTCTATGATTCATTTAAAATGTGTTTTTTTACATTGTTTTCTTCTTCTGTACCTTATCTTCTCCCTCTGTTTTCCCCACAAGGATTTATTAAAGCTAATTATCTTAACTGTCCCACATTACGCCCATCTTGTATCTTGCATATTTTATCTGGAATTCAGGAGGGTTATTAGTTACACCCGTACAAGCAGAGACAAATTGATTGGAAGACATGACATTGTGTGTTTGTGTGTGTTGTAAAGACAACTAGTGGTCTAGAGTAAATGCTGGCTGTCTTGACTCTTCGGTACGCTTTGGGTCAGCTGCTTTGATGTCCAAGTTTGTTGAGACTGTCTCAGTCCAAACAGGACAACTTGCAAAAATAATGATTCGCTTTGTCAACTTTACTTTACCGCATCTCATACCGGGCTCGGATTTTTGTTCAGATTTTTTTTATATGTATATATATAAATATGTAGGACTGGGCTAGCATCAGGTGGAAAAACAAAGTAAATCGAAATGCCATGTTTGTCACTCAGTTAGCGTTGACATTTCCTCTGCCCGCGTTCACGTCTGAGTTCCGTCATAATGAGTCACTGGTCTGAGATGAAGACCTTATTGAGTCAGAGCAATGGCTGGGGATAAACAAGAACTAATTGATGGCTGACCTCTACTCACACTGTGCTAGTAAACAACAATCAAAGCCTGGAAGTAACGTTAGCTCCAAGGTATTCTAATGATGGCGCCCCCTGTTTAGTTAGTCTCCTTCCATTTGTAACTCCCTCCCAGGGAGAGTGGTGCATCTGTTTAAGGAGGCGCCGCGGCCATCGATAATGACTGAGTGGTCCGGCTGCCTGTCTTACTAATCACATGCGGCTGAGCCCTGACCTCTATCTCGGCCCTGAGCTTCAACCTGCGCCTGCAGAACAGGAATACATCGCTCACCTCGTGTCCGCTCGTGGCAGCTCCTTACCCTGGCCACAACGCCACAGAGCTGGCCCTGGCCCCAGACACCAGTCCTGGATGACAGAAACATTGATCACTCAAGAAGCAGAGGTGAGCTGTGGGGGAAACCGGAATGTGTGTGCTTCTGCAAAGCTGAGTTGCGTCACTAGCATTTTTATAATAATAATAGTTATCACAATAATAATATTAATAATAATATATTGCATTTGATATAGCGCTTATCTAGACACCCAAAGCGCTTTTATTACACAATTATCTCAATGCTCCTATCAGTTAATCAAAGCCTGTCATTGGTCCAAGTTTTCATACTGCTTTTATGTGATTGGGTAAGTGAGTCATGCTTTCTAGTGGGCTTTTTGGTCTTTATGTATCTATATGTGTAATACATAATGAGGAACCCATGTGGTTTGCTGGAATGACAAACTGAGCACACAAACACACATCGTCACACAGATTTAATAACATATTTAGCAATGTACAGCGACGTTGTACAGCAACGTTGTACAACAATGTACAGCGACTTTCAGAACATTCCCTCCGTTTTATCTTTTGTCTGTATAGTGCTGTCAGAACTTTTACGGATTATTTCCAGCCAACATAAATAAATGTATTATACAGAGTGAGAGAACCGTGAACACACCATAAAACAAAGACATCAAAGTGTGTAATGATTAACTAGAGGGTGTACTACCAACGTGGGCCATTTTTAAGTCACTGCAAATATTGTGCATAATGTACAATTTCAGTGTTATAATTATTTCAAGATAAAAGAAATGGAAGACACCAAATCAGCATATTTATTTCTAGAGTGGGCTGTTGGTCTGCTTTCCACATTTTTAAATAATGTTTCCATATTTACAAATAAAAAATGCCATCCTCCCATCTTATCAAGGCTGTTCATTAAAGGAGTAAAGATTGTACTGCCCCAAACTGGAATGAGCCGATGATAATAATAATCCTCAAGTGTAAAACAAATTGCTTTCTTGTTTCAGACCGGCCTTTTCTTTCCAACACAACATGCACTAATGAGCAAAAAGCAGCATTTTGATTGACCGATCAGTTGTTTGAGAGTTTAATGATTTTGTTTGAAAAAATGTAAACATTCATTAGCCACAAAAATCTTTGGCCTCAATAAAGTTCCCGCTCAATGTGTAGAAGGAAGTCGGTTTGTTGTGGAAAGCAGCATGATGAAAAGCTTGCTCTGAGTCATGAGGAAATTTCCTCTAATGCCGAGGTGTCCATCATAATTAGAACTTGGTTGTCAACTACCATTATGGCTATGGGGCACCTGCATCTGTGCAAAACTTTATTTGGGTCAAAGTCCTTAGCAGAAGCATCTAACTGTGTCTGTATTTTTTTATAACTGAGAATGACTGAGACTTCGTCTCTTTTGCAGCAGTGCCATGTTTATGAGGCATGTAACGAAAAATAAAATGAAGAAAACATTTTAAATAACAAATAATACAAATGCTTTATGATCCAATACATGTTTACTGTCCATCCCAACAAAACCCCACAGTTGGGGTTTCGATGGAGATAATGTCAACTGTTTGAAGGCAAAACTTTGGGCAGGTGCCAGTTCTTTTCCTGGCGAGTTCACCAGCAGCGTAAACAATGCACTTAGCATACAAGGTCAAGCCAGGGAGTCCAGTAGAAGAGAATAACGTTAGCCAGTAAACATTAATTCCAACAAACACAACTAGACTATGTAGCATCATGATCTGAGACAGTTTCAAAAAGATTTGCTCCCCACCCTCAAACAATATAATAATACAAAATATATATGAATCATAATAATTATTAAAAAAAAAGTATATTTATCAAAAAACATACAATGATCTACCTATACCAATACAAATATATACAACATTTTTCAAAAAACAAAGTATAACTATGTAATATGAACTCCACTGTGCCTAGTCTCGCTGCAAGGGTGCCATATCAAACATGTAACTGTATATGTATGGGGGTGTGTGTATTTGTCCATGCACCTGTGCTTGCATGTTTGTATCGGAGTGTGTGTCACCTACTGCCTGGTGTTTAGTGAACAGATTGTAAGGGGAGTTTTGACGTTTTAGCCGCCATGGCAATACAGATTTGGCAATTAACCTTGATGTCACTGTAATTACCGAGTCACTTTAGTAAAATGAATTAATTTCCCAAAAGGATGCGGAAACCAAATTATCTCCTCTCTTCCTGAAGAGACCCAATATGGTTGCTAGTAATTAGAAGAGAAAAAAGTGAGCTGTGTCTATGCCTGTCCCTTATTATGTGTATTGTTCGTAATTTGCCCGTGGGGTAAAGCCACGGACACACTGACTGCTCTCATAACTTATGAGCCCACGGCTCTGTTGCTCTTTTTCTAAACCCATCATCAACGCTCAGTCAGAAATTACACATTTGTATCGCATCCGCTTCCATCATTCTTTCTCGCTGCTTCTATGTTGGGCAGTTGAGATGGCCAACTTGGCAATGTTGAGCTAAAAGTTCTGTCGTGTTTGTTTGGTAATTGTTGTGCGAATGGCAGAGCTGGGTGAGGTCTAGGTGACAGGGTGAAGTCCTTGTCTCATCGCCTGGAGGTCGGCAGTGCACATTGGGCTCTGCCTCGTTGAGGCATGGGACTCATGGTTCTCGGTTGGCTTCCCCTCATCTTAATCCTCGGTCCCCCATTGAGGGCGGAGATGCCTCCAGTCCCCTTATTGCGCACTGCTTCAATTAGTATGCTAATTTCCAAAATGCAATTGTTTTTTTGTATGTAGCAACTAGATTTCTCAAGTGGCATTTACATTAGGCAGTTTTTTTTATTATTTGAGCCAGGCTGGAAAAGCAGGAAAGCTGAAAAAGGAGTAAGTAGCGTGACGTGAAGATTAATTGAATGCAGAAGACTTTTTCCTTCAATCATTGAGGCCCTCCAACCTTGTACTCCCATGGACCGTTACAATACAAACTAACAGTTGCACTCTAAAGCCCAGGGAGTTGTGGAGTGAATTTTCTTACTAAAGAAATAGAGCACACAGTGTGTGTCTGTGCCATGTACGAGAATCAAATCATCTTCCACGTCTAACCTTGTTTCTTCAGGAGGGATTCAGATTCTCTCCAGACCAGAGAGATAGAGACGGTTATCTCTATCAGATAGCAGGGCCTGGATTTTGGGTTTCCTGAATGATAACACAGTTAAAAACGCAAGGCCAGGGTGAACGGTTTGAAAGCCCCTTCTCCCTTTCAAGAGAGAGAATTCCAGAGGGGGAATTAAACTTCTCTCTGTGTCCTAACAACCAAATATTGAGTTTTCTAAGGATTGAGATTGTTGCTTAAAGGAATAAAACAACTGAACAAAATAATCGAACAATGACATTGACAATGAGCAGAATTGAAGTATAATATTGTTTGTGATCACTTGAATTTATAATCACCGGGATGCATAATTATGTTTTTATTTTAAAAGATAACTGTTTTCCAGCTAGTATGAATACTGTTTGAAACTAAAACATTCGTCAAGGGACACACCCCCTTTGACCATTTGTTAAAAGCAGAGTCAACAGGACTACATTTTGTGATTTGTGATTTTGTGACTCAACTAGGCTGCAGCAGATATTATATTTGCGTAGGCAATCAATACATTGTCCATCTGGTCAAACTAAAGCTAGTAGCCTATATATTAATGACATGTTTATTTTATGATTCACAAAAAACCCTAAATCAGACTTTTTAATCAGTAGCCTAGACTAGTGCATTACATTGTATAATCAGTGGAGCAGCATACTGCTTCTGCTATCTTAACATTTATATTTAAATTCACAAAACCACGTTTGATTTAATATTTGCTTATAAGTTAATGGTAAAGTTTAGAGCTAAAGTCTAAATAAAGTTTAAAATATAAACTTTAAAGTTTAAAATATAAACTTTAGACCTATGGTTTTCCATCGAGCATTACTATGAGCAAATTGCTTTTGTGTAGTGCCCCCGTTAATTACTTAATTTGAGTTAATCGATTATGATGCTAATTTACTAATGAATGAATAGTCTATAAATATTGATACAGCATTTATTAAATACCTTTACATATATCAGAATAAGTAGTTTTCTCCTTACAGCCATGTTGCATTTGGGCTTGCTCGTGTCTATATTTTGCTAGATATCGGTCATGTAGCCACAATAGAAGATGTACAAATACAGAACAATTTCTAGACTTCCAGCAGGGTAGCCATTATTAAATCAGTACTAATGGGGCTTTTCTAGCTTTGATCAAAGGCTTCATCCTATTCAATAGAGCCAGCACATTTCAAAGTCTGAATGCAGAGGCATAATTTCAACCCCTTTGGCAAATCTATATTTGTAATCAATGTCTCACAGGGGTGTAAATACTGCCACAGGGTGAACTAGCACAGTGGTTGTTAAAAAAAATACCTAAAAAGATCTGTATTTTTAGATCCTGTCAGATACCACTGACCTTTAATCATTTCTGTATTCATTGAATGGAAAAAATCCTGTCTGCAAATGCAAAAAAAATACAGTTTTGTAAGTCAGTAATTTCTGATGTAGTCCCAGATGCAATTATCATTTTCACGATTTGATGTGAAATAGCAAGCCGTTACTGTTACTGTAATGAAACCGCACTCTAATAAAAAAAAACAAGCAGACTAGGTTGCTCCACAGAACAAGACTACGTTACCCTTTACACACTCTCTCTGACAGTGATGCAACAAAACCGGTGAGGCACAGTCAAGTCAATTAGGCCCAAGTGCCAACCTTCAGCCTACATCTGAATACAAACTAGTGGGACAAAGGGATGCAACAAGTCCTGACCAAAGGCATGTATAACCCTCTCTCGGAGCACTGCATCATTAGTCGTCCATGTGTCTCCCAGTCGTTGTCCACATAGTAAAATGGGCTGTCTGACCCCTGTGGCTCCCGCACACTAATTGCTCTTTAAATTGGCTGGAGGAGACGAGCAGGTCTGAGCCCAAGCTTGTCTTAGAAATGACAACCATCCCTTTGCCCCAGCTGGTAGTGTTGCCGGAATTCAAATAATTTCTAATGGGCTCAGAATGTTTGTGTGTGTGTGTGTGTGTGTGTGTGTGTGTGTGTGTGTGTGTGTGTGTGTGTGTGTGTGTGTGTGTGTGTGTGTGTGTGTGTGTGTGTGTGTGTGTGTGCGCGCGTGTGTGAGTATGTGTGAATATGTGTGAGAGAGAGAAAGTGTGCATTTGTGTCTTTGACTAAAGGTTTGCACAGACATGGTGCAATTTAAATATTAAGAGGTTTCAAAACTATAATGGTTGAATACCTTTTTTATATAAACAGTTTTGCGCTTTATTGACTGTGTATGAAGATAATGTGCAATATTGCAGATAATTGAGAGGTAGCGAAGAAAAGATTAATATTTGTTTGTTTTGTATTTGATACTGATAATAGATACGTGCGTTTCAAAACATATGCTTAAAAACAGGCTCGCTTGGCAATAGAGCTGCTCAGCTAACTATGTTCCATCAATGTACAACAATACGTTTCACAACACAGAAGCTTATAAACAAGAACTGTTTCTTGTAGCAGCTATCTTATATAATTAGAAATGTTGGTGCTGAGACCCCTTTATGCTTGACGTGATTCAGGGATAGCTAGGTCAAGCCATGGACAGATGTGAGAGGGTGCCGTCAGACAAGACCCCCTGTGGCGGCCATCTGACGCCAGGGCCGCCCACCCATTGTGATGCAGGCCCCTTGTACACAGGCTCCACACAGAGTTGGTGAGTTTGTTTATGTGTGAGCCTAAAGGACATGGGGATAGAGAGGGCCGTAGAGAGTGTTACAAAGTGTGTGTGTGTGTGTGTGTGTGTGTGTGTGTGTGTGTGTGTGTGTGTATGTGTGTGTGTAGGCTTACACGTGCATAAGTGTGAGTGAGCCCTTGCTGATCAGGGGTAGGACAACCCATTTGACTGTCTATGGACCATTCTGGACCTGTCTTTACACTGACTGCAGGCGTGTTACCCTCCTCCCAATGTCAACACCACTCAGACACATGCAGGCTGCACAGACACCCACAGAGGTGCACTCAGAATATTTATAACTTCGATAGAACCTGCCAGTTTACCAGACAATATCTATCAAGCACAAGTTTGGAGGACTTCCAATAATGAACACTTACTCACAAAGTGTTTGACAGGTAAGTTGAAGGTAATGACTATACACATTACAAATGTAGACCTGCTACCCTCTTCAGCTTTTGATTAGCAAGAACAAGTAGTACATCTGAACATTGCCCTTGGGAACTAACATGGGCAGAAACCATTGTTACAAAGGAAAACACAATAATTAAACATTTACAACAAAAGCTCTGACTTCAGTTGGTTATTGTTCAAAATAGATCAAATCGAAAAGAGAATATTGAAGTGGCCCTGTCACACACTGTGGGAGTAAGGGGGTAAGCAGAGTAAAATGCTGGGTAAATATAGAGAAACATACTAGCACACAAACCGACATGCACACATATCCAATGAAACACACACACACACACACACACACACACACACACACACACACACACACACACAGAGAGAGAGAGAGACACACATAGATACATGCAGGCAACAGCACTCAGTGCATCTCAATGCTTTAACACATCATGTAGGGTTCTAGCAGGAGTAGGGTATTTGCGTGTGTGTGTGTGTGTGTGTGTGTGTGTGTGTGTGTGTGTGTGTGTGTGTGTGTGTGTGTGGTGTGTGTTTTGGGGCAGATGGGCCAGCAGGCCTCGTTCCATCCCTATCTCTGAGAGCTCTCTTCACAGTGTGCTATGCTGGCAGGGGGTGTTTGTGGGGCTTGAGTCATTGCCAGAACAGCAACCACACTGTATCTTCAACAGATGCTCCACCCCACCCACCCACACACACACACACACACACACACACACACACACACACACACACACACACACACACACACACACACACACACACACACACACACACACACACACACACACATCACACACACACAAACCACACAAGCACACAGACACGGCCCTCTGCAGACCAAACACAAAGTAACAACATAGATATTTCTAATCTGGTTGCATTTGCAATGCAGTGGAACTTCTTTGGTTTCATTGGAAACTTTCAGCAAATTACCCTGTGGGATACTTTTTAGAACGTCCATTTATCACAGAAGTGCCATCATGTTACGTACTGGGCAGCCCGTCTTTATTTTTAACATATCAAGACCTTACTCCATTAGTATCTAAATGCACAGTCAAATGCGTCTGGACTGGCTACAGCTTTCACATTGTACCTCAGTCGGATGGCTTCTTCCAACATTCAGCTGCTATGAGCCAGAGACACTGTGATCATTGGCGGTCAGCCAGGCTTAAGCATGAATGGGAATATTTAGATGTTCTTGTTTTTGTCCTGTTCAAACTCTATTAAAGGCTACTGGGAAAATGAAACACCTCTTGCACCATGTGCTCAACTGTGCCATGCCCACCTTTGCCCTTCTGATTGATACAACCCTTTTAACACCAATTTATTTTCACTCAGGAAAACAAACACACCAAATGCATAACATTAAATTACTTAGTTGCATAAATCAATTAAATATCTATATTATTACATTTATGACAAGACCAGCAAATGAATGCATGAATAAATACTAGCACTGAAGCGCTGTGGCCTCCTTAACCTCTACGCTGATGAATGGAAGGGCTTGATAAGTATTACCTTAATTTATACCATTAATACAACTGTTCTTACCACAGAGGGTCAAGTTGGTCAAGGTGTTTTACCTTTTATGTACAGTAGGCCTTAAAGTGGCCATTTCCCTAAAGCATTTTATCAGTTATTTGTTCTTTTATCGAAACTACACAAGTTGTATACATTCCAATCCCCTTTTCTGCATCATTTTCTAATCTTTGTGTTATTTTACTGCCTGCAGTGATCTATTTTAGATCCAGGAATTACAATAATTTTCAGACTGTGGCCTACTTGTCGCCCTCAAAATTAGCAGGTGATCAGCCTGCTTATTAGAGCAATTCATCATAGCAGCGGTCAGTGTTGATTAAATCACGCTGCTAATTCATGGAATGATCTAAAGCTTTCTGACGCTCAAATTCCACCCACCCACCTTCCTGATAAAAAGACTATTTAGCCCATCAAATTCCATTTAATCTCCAGGAGAGCAATGCATAAAAGTCATTACTTTTATTGATGCCTCAAACTGTAGGTGGTCAATCAAGGCATGGCACGCAAACACACACACACACACACACACGCACGCACGCACGCACGCACGCACGCAGGCACGCACGCACGCACGCACGCACGCACGCACGCACGCACGCACGCACGCACACACGCACACACACACACACACACACACACACATATTATTCATGTTTTCTCAAATGTAATTTCTTTCTATTTGATTACCAAATAATCAGCTTTCAGATTAGACAACGATGTGCCTACCTGCAATGTTTCTCCGATTCACCATCTATGGTATACAATACATGTCTATATGTGTATGTCACTGCAGGCTGGTCCATGAGTGCAATTGACATGCACTAACAGAGCGAGAGAGAAAGAGAGAGAGAGAGAGAGAGAGAGAGAGAGAGAGAGAGAGAGAGAGAGAGAGAGAGAGAGAGAGAGAGAGAGAGAGAGAGAGAGAGAGAGAGAGAGAGAGAGAGAGAGAGAGAGAGAGAGAGAGGTTAAAGGAAAGCCATATAACACTAGTTTGCTTTAGAAAATTACATTCAATTACATTAGGTGTACATTTATTTGAGAAAGGGCCATTGAGTGAGGAAGACCCTCCTAAAAATACCTCACTTCAACATGCCCCTAGCTAATTATCTACAGTACATACATACTCTGTTTCCCAGCTCTTTAGCTGAACTTATGATTAAAGGGAAAGTTAAATCACTTCACATACAAAAGGGAGTCGAGGCACAAAGCCTCCGTAGCGACAGAAGGAAAGAGAGAGAGAGAGAGAGAGAGAGAGAGAGAGAGAGAGAGAGAGAGAGAGAGAGAGAGAGAGAGAGAGAGAGAGAGAGAGAGAGAGAGAGAGAGAGAGAGAGAGAGAGAGAGAGAGAGAGAGAGAGAGAGAGACCGTAAGAGAGAATTTACAGAAGTTCCCGGTCTACTGGGGTATTCTCAAATGGCTACACACTACAGTGCAGTGCGTGTTTTCACTGAGCCCTGTGTGTATAGGGAAAAGCACACCAGAGGTGACCAGCCATTGCCACATAGCACAGTCCCTTTGTGGTAATCCCCACTAAGACCGTCGACAATAGAAGGTGTCATTTCATTTGGAAGTGCTCTGCAAAGACATCAGACAGGTCTGGTAAAACGAATATGAGGCTTTGATTGTTTTTACAGCATGCTCTTTAATGGCGCATTCTAACATTTTTTCTGAATGATTCTAGGGGAATGGAAGAGAGTGTGTGACAGTTCTATGTAATATCATCATACATATACGAATACATCCCAGAGGAAGCCACTTGTACAACTCTCTTTCATACACACATTCAAGAGCAAATATAGTCTACACAGACACACACACGCAGACCTATCACCCCATCAGCAAAGCTTTAAAGCGCTTCTGTGACAGATCCACTCTAAATGGATCCCAGCATCAGGGGGCAAGGTTTAATCTGCGCCCAGCAGGGCTTCTCTGATTGGCTGGTCCCAGGAGGGTTTTATCCAACAGAGAAATGGAATATCAGGGATGTCACTCAGAGAGAGGAAGAGCCACTGCAAAATGTCCCTGTGCAAACAAACACACACACACACACACACGCGCATGCACGGCACACACACACACACACACACACACACGTACTCAGACTCATTTATGGCCAGTCAGACACAAAAGCCTGCAGCAGGGACACCGGCTCCCGAGATAAGTAGATAGGAGTAATCTTTGTGGGGGACCCCCTAACCCAGGACTACCCCGTCTCTGTCCCCTCTCCGTCCTGAGCCCTTCCCTACGGGCTGCTAATGGAGACATTTTCTCTCACAGTCATCTCGGTGAGGGACTAATATTTCATCCCAATTAGATTGCAAGGAGACGGGCACAGCGAGTGAAGTCAGGTCATCGCTGTGCGTGATTTTGAATTCAATCAGGACAGTGAGGTATCAACGGGAAACTGGAAATGGAGGGGAGACGAGTTCAATTGGGTCGGTGACTTCATAGACTTCAACACAGTGGCAGACGTATAGAGAGGCAACCGCAAGGCTTTGTTATTTGGACCATATGTAGGGTACAGTGTTTATGCGTCTTTGTGAACGTGTGTGTGCGATCACGTACCACATGTATCCGTGAGCACACATGCGTAGGCGTGTTCAATAGTGTGTGGTGATTACTGGGAACAGGCCAGTCAGACATGAAAGACATCAGCTGAAAACACAGCTGCCACTGGAGGTGACGTTGCAGATCTATAGGTAGATTCTATAATGGCAGTAAAGACAGAGAGAGAGAGAGAGAGAAAGAGAGAGAGAGAGAGAGAGAGAGAGAGAGAGAGAGAGAGAGAGAGAGAGATACTTACTGAATATGAAATGAGGGAGAAAGATAGAGGAAGCAAATAGGACCGTGAGAGAGAGAGAGAGAGAGAGAGGAATATACAAGCAACAGATGATGCATGTCCAGGTTGTGCAGCTACCTGAGCGTAGGCCATTTAATTAAGACGAATGGAGGCGAGGACATAGGAGAGAGGGTTTGAGAGAAAACACGGCGAATGTGACACGCACATGCTTGCTATATTTACACACTGGACTGGGAGATGATGTTTTCCATTACCTACATTCATTACCTTTCTCTGCACTTCTCTGTCCCCTGCCTGCCTGTCCAAAGACTTCACCACGCCTGACTCAGTCACCGTCCTGACGTGTAAACATCCCTTTGGAGTCCTCTACATTGCAGCCTTCTACAGGAGAGGGACAGGGAGGCTGTGCTCTCTTCATTTCCCCATAACATCCTGTAGGTTATGCCCAGTGAGCCTGATGAACTGGTTGAAGGCCCTTTGGCCGTTTGACGGCGACGGAGCGGCCAATGTCAGCTTAGCTTCTCTTGACACGCTCACACTTTTTGGTGGGATTGGTAAACGTGATGGGTCTAAAATGGTGAATCAAGATGACAAAGTCAAAGGTTTGGATGCGAAAGCGTTCACAAAACGGAACGCTGGGGTGGAAAATAACTACCCATACATCACAGCATTGCTGATGTTTGTCTGGGTGGATAACGTCTGTGTTTGAATTGAATGTGCCAACACGCCATTTTTAATTTAATTCTATCGACAGGCTTTCTCCCCGCTTTTTTGTATGGTGGAACTGTGTGTAATTAACGTGTCCTGCACCATAGCATAATCCTCGTCTTACAAGGACATTCAAGGTACAAGTCACCAAACACACCTGTTGGAAAGGAGCTTGCTCCAATCATCGACAACCTGCAACAATGACATGTTAAATTTCAAACGAACTCCCACGTGCGGTCTTTTCACCTATGCGGCAACATTGAGGGCAGATCTTGACCCGTGCCAAAATGGGGGAAGAAGGAGTTGATGGTGGATTTGTATGGACAGATTGTTCGGACCCCACCCCTCCTTGAGAGTGTTGATCTATTTTGAGAGATTGTTGTAATTGGTTAATGAGTTGGAAAGGAAAAGCTTCTTGATCTCATTTCCAGTGGTTAATTAACCTTGTAGTTAGAGATTTCCCCCGATGCTGGCGACAAGGATGGCTGGGTTATGCCTTTCCTTTTCATCACTCACTCCCCTTCTCTCTTTTTCTCTCTATATCTCTCACCCTGCAATTTCAAATGAACGGTTATTTAACGTTCTGTTTCTCCGCGTGGACTAATGGTGTGTGTCAGTGGTTTGCAGACCTGAGTGCTCTGCAGTTCCTCTGCTCCTATCACACTGGCTACCAGATGTATATATAACCCGTACGGTGCTGGTGGAAACTGAGGGTGTGTGCCTATGTGTGTGCAGCTTTGTGGTTGCTTTTATTATGCTGTAATTACTTATTTTATCTGAAGAGTTAAAGAGACCAAAAGACTTCATTTTAATAGACTACAGTATAAAGTTTTAGAACTACAGAAAACATTTCACTTTAAAAGACTACAGTATAAAGGTTTAGAACTACAGAAAACATTTCCCTTTAATAGACTACAGTATAAAGGTTTAGAACTACAGAAAACATTTTCCTTTAATATACTACAGTATAAAGGTTTAGAACTACAGAAAACATTTCCCTTTAATAGACTACAGTATAAAGGTTTAGAACTACAGAAAACATTTGCCTTTAATAGACTGCAGTATAAAGGTTTAGAACTACATAAAATATTTCCTTTAATAGACTATAGTATAAAGGTTTAGAACTACAGAAAACATTTCACTTTAATAGACTACAGTCTAATGGTTAAGAAATACAGAAAACATTTCTGTAGTACAGTACGTTCCCTTTGGTGGTATCCAATAATAAAAAAAGAGATCTAATTTACTTCATGACTAAAATGTGTTAGTAAATCTTTCCCTCATTCAGAGCAACCTGTATTAATTGTTGTATGTATTAATTTAAGAAATAAATGGATATACCAAAGATATAAAAACACACACATAGACACGGGCATACAGAAAGGGAGAGAATGAGGTGTGTATATTCTTTCTTTTCATATATGAACAGCACAATGTATTTTATGTTACTTTAATGACCAAAATATTATGTTTAATTAAACAATTGTCTGTTTCATGTATTTGTGTAAGTATGATTATGTGCGTGTGTGGGACTGTCTCTGTGTCAGGAACATTTAAGATTAGAATAAAACATTTATTTATAGCGGCAGGGCAACATTGCTTTCTCCCTTCCTCCCTTCAGAAGGAGGGGGCCGGCCCAATTCCCTGGCCCCTGGGGTCTGGACCCAGATCTGACAGGCTTGAGTTCCAGGATGTCCTCCGGACCCTGGCCCCGCAGGGACCCCCCCACACCCCCACCCTGAACACACACATGCACACACACACACCCGGCCCCACAGCCTCCACACACAGCTGCTCTGCAAGCTGCAAGGTGATCGCACATTCTGCTTATCCCAACTTTTGAACCTCCAGTCCTCTGTTCGTCCATGTATGGTCTAATGCCAGGTTAGTTGACCCTCTGTTTCGGCGTCCTACAATTCTTTCTTGCCCTTCCTCTATCCTTCCCTTTTGACTTGGAGCCACAGAATGCCTCTCTCTTTTAGCGTGAGGCTCAGTGTCAGGTCTGAGGACTCCCCTTTTCTCATCGTCCCTCTGGCTGCAGGACAGTCCTAATGCTAGATGATAACTTTCTATCTTATCCATTGGACGAGGTGAACCCCGAGACCTCCATCTTTTCCCTGCTTCTATCTGTTGACCCGGGCCAAGCCGCTCCATTTCCACTATTGTTCTGTACCTCCTCCAGGTGAACACCCGCCACCCCTTCTTTCCCCATCCCATCCCATCCTTCCACCCCTCGTTCCCCATCACATCCCTCCATCCCCTCCTTTGGACCAGGCCATATGGCCAGGTGTGGTGCAGCACATCCCAACTCTCAGACCCGTTTAAATTCACAGCCGGACGGGTCACTGCACCCCCGCAGCTGGGACACGAGGCACAGTGATGGAGGAAGAGCCGCTAAAAGCCCCGACGAGGAGGAGGAAAGTAAGGAGGGAGAGGGGAGAGACGAGCGGGACAGCGGGAAGTAGGGGAAAAGAGGTGTGAAATTGAAACCAACAGGTTCCGGTGGCTCTGGGAACCTCAGAGGCTCAACAGGAGCCGGGCCAGTGTTTGCCATCTTGTACAAGCTATTGTTTGGCTGATCGAAAAAAAAAAGTCAGTGTGTGAACAGCATATGCAAATTTGAAAAGTGTGTTTCAGTGGGTAAAAACTACGCCTTTAGTTTTGTGCCTCACATGTTTGTGTTCTTAATAATTAAGTACATTCAAATGTGCAGTTCAGATTCAAACTGAGCAAATGTCTCTTTTGTCTCGTTGGAAATTAGAGAGGAGTGTCTGTTACATTGCGTTACATTCATTTAGCAGACGCTTTTATCCAAAGCCACTTACAAAAACAGTGCCTACAAGAGAAGGTAAAGAAAAGAGAAGGTAAAATATCTACAAGTCAGCTAGATAAAATAAGTGCATCCCTGACCTGATCACCTAGACAAGAGCTAAGCACGTGCTATTCACAAATATCCCTTTGAATGGTAATACGGATGATAAGAACATAAAGGAAATGTTGAGGTACATTTAAAGTCGTCCAATCTGTTGAGATATGATTTATTTTAGGCCTTGCCCTCTGCCCTGTTGTCTCTGATGTCAGGGGAGTCTTTGTGATTCTTATGCACTATTAGCGGTTCCAATGTTCCTGTTAATATTCCCATCCGAATATCTCTTGCAAAAGTGATAAATGATAGCCGTGCCAACTGCTGACAGAGGGCATTAGCTGGCATCCATCACACTCCAGAGCACTTCCGCTGGCTGCTGTTACACACCGCTCCCAGGCAACAAAACATACATGGCAAATGTGCCTCTTAGTAATATAATAATTCAGAAAGTAAGAGGAGAATATTGGGGCAAGTCCCACACACAGTTTCCGTCCTAATATATGGCCTAATGGAGTCTCGGCAGACCCCTTCCTAGGTGGGAAACTCCTAGAGATGATGGATTGAAATTGTGCCTCCACCTGACAGCAGTTAATAACTAATGAAAATACTGCAGGGCACATTTGCAAAGAGGGGATTTGGGAGTAACAGGGGGAGGTGGGGTGAGGGAGATGAGGAAGGTTAAGTTTGGCGTGTGCCTCTTGAACCATGGAGGAGCCCGGGAATTTCTTAACCAAACGGTGGGCCATGTTCCCAGCATGAATCTCTCCACAAGTGTATGATAGATGGCCGCTGTTACAGTTGAGTCTTGTTTCTCTGCCCCCTCAATCAATGCAGCTCAGATGTCCTGTCATATTTCCTTTTCTCTCGCATACTGTCTCTCTCTTACGCGTTCTCTCTCTCTCTCTCCCTCTCTCCCTCTCTCTCTCTCTCTCTCTCTCTCTCTCTCTCTCTCTCTCTCTCTCTCTCTCTCTCTCTCTCTCTCTCTCTCTCTCTCTCTCTCTCTCTCTCTCTCTCTCTCTCTCTCTTTCCCCTCCAGACTATGACGTTGGCTCACAGCTGACTGCCTGCTGGGCCCTCTATCTGGAACACTAAAGTATACAAGCCTTCAACATCAAACACGGGTCCATGGGTGGAAAATACTGATTAGATGGAACAACAAAACAAACTTGGTAAGGCACAATTGTTGTCATCTTTGATGTTGTGTTCCTTCAAGGACTACCAACGAAAACAAGAATGCTTTCCTGTGTGTGTGTGTGTTTGTGTGTGAACGTACGTCTTACCAGGAAGCGTTTAGTTTGTTGACTTAAAAGTCTTTCATGCAAGAACAGACATGCATCTGAGCCAAACAAAACATCACCTGGCCTGTTTGATTTGATTTGAGCAAATATTGATCTAGTAAATAGAGAGCTCTATCTTGTTGCAACATTTTTGTTCTGTTCTCCCAACTAGCTTGTCAACCACAGCCTCAGCACACTGCCTTCAGACCTTGGGGAAATTATGATAAAAGTGCATCCAGTTGTATTACTAACTCACGTGAACAATACATTTACCTGCAGTGTCAACACAAGCCCAATTTACCCTAGCCTTCTCACCTTTACGAGGGTTTTGGAAATCTCAATTCCACAAGGGGACTCTGTGAGCAGACTGAGAGGACATCCTTCTCTCATTTCTTTTGTTGCTTTCCATTGATTATTTTCTTTTTCTTTTTCATTTTTTTTTATAGCTATCGAAAGTACTCAAATGACTTTTGTCATCCCAATTGGAAAGACGTTTTAAAACTAACAGCTTCCTACGTGACTCAAGAGCTACTGTTATCAAGCCCATCTTCCCAGCAAGCTACCTAAATGAAAAACATGCCACCATTACAGTATGGCTGGTACTCTGAAACGCACTCACCTCTCAGCATTCAATCACTCTATCCAAGTGCCACTGCTATAATGGTCTCTCAGCTGTTGATCAAGATCCTGAGTGCCATTGTGTCATTGGCTTTTTAGTGCCAGTAATACAAATACATCATTGTGTGTTTTAGGCTGAGTGTATCAAGCAAAACATAATAAAACATTAATAGTGGAACAGACTCAGAGGCTTAATAATGTACAATGTATTGACATTATATAAATCCATCTCAACGCCCGAAGAACAGCTCAGGATGTGCCATTACTGACTGATTGTAGTCCTAGGACCTCAAGATAGGTTTGCTTCACCATGGGACTTCCTCACCACATTCTCTCTGAGGTGTGTGTGTGCATGTGCTTTTATGTGTGTGTCGCACGTCTTTGTGTATGCTGTGAGGTTATGCAAAGTTCCTCCCTCGCGTTAAGGCTTCGCTCGATACCCATGGCCTTCATGGTTCCTGAGGGGATGAGACGGACCCAGAAAGGCATTATCACCTTTCTGTGGGAGCATTATAACGCAATGAATTATTTACCTCACAGCCGGCGAGACGGTGGAACCCGCCCAAAGCTCTGGGGCCGAACAACAGAGATGAGACTGTGGGAGCCAGGGGCCAGGGGCCAGGGGGGGAGTCAGGGGGAATCACAGGGGGTCCCTAGGCAATGAGTGAGGGGAAATTAAATATAACAGGTGTGGGGATCAAAGGAAGGGAACATGTATTCACACATGCTGAAATATGTCCACGGCCGCTGCCACACACGTATTTGAATAAAAACTTGCAGAGCAACGCAGGCGCATACATAAACACGGGATATCAACGGGAAGTCAAAAGGGATATGCACACAGTGCATGACAATAAGCCGCAACCCCCCCCCCCCCCCCCACCTCTCTCTCTCTACCATACATGCGCCAGTTATATCATACATTTCAGCCTTCAGTGCAGGCCCCCCTCCTGGGTTTACAGTTCTGCTTTTGGATCTTGCTCTGTGCTTGGAGGGGGTCTCCAGACACTGCCCCTTCTTCTCCCCCACACCCACACACACATGAATGCAACATATTCCTTATCAAGTAGACCTGCTTCATTCTAACGTATACGTCTGTAGAATGAACCGGCTATGCCCTCAACAAAGGGGTGAAACATTGTTTGATCCCATGTGAAGCTTTGAAACCAGGCTGTTCAACGCATGCTTTGAATAAGCAGACATCCGGCTTATTTAGAGTTCATTTCCAGTTTTCTCGGAGTATTCATTGTATTCCTACAGTGATTTTTCAACGACTTCTTTCATTATATGTTGAGTTGAAGTTGCGTGTCTTTTCCTCTCAGCTCTCAGTCACTTTGTCTTGCTGTTTCCATGTAATTGATAAAGGGAACAATGTATGAAAGGAAAATCAGAAAACTATCAATAGAGCTACATTTGTCTCTTCCACTTTAGCTCAATTTACCTAGCTTCAGCAACAGCTTTTTAAAGACAAATTGATATGTTGAAACAAATTATGGCAACATATCACACAATATTTCCATATTGGCCTTGCTCCAAATTACTGAAGCGTGTCTCTTTAGTTTGTATGTATGTTAGTGTGCTATGTGATATTACCTGTAAGGCACAGTGGATGAGTGGACGTCAAATTACAGATATTGGCCAGCATATTGTAGTCAACATCATATCCATCAACACAGTATTTCAGCTCAACAGAAACTATTTCTGCTCGATTTAATAATATGTAAAAATCCCGTAATTTCCCATTTGTCCAATTACTGAATAACTTGACTGAATCACATTTATTAATAACTGTATATAAAAAAGGAAGACAGTTTCCAAATGGGGCAGCTGAAAAGAGAAGAAAGAATATGGTTTACTGTAGCAGCATTAGTCTAAATGTATTCTTCCCAGGCCAGCGCATCTGAAGCCCGGCCCCACCAACGTACTCCCAGGCCTGCCAACCTTATTCCCCTGCCTGCCGAGGATCCCGGGGCCCCACTGGATTAGCCCGCCTCGCTCTCCTATAGGTTAAAATCTGCAAACAATGAGTCTTGTTCCAGTGATGGATGGCCTACACTGTTTCCCATTTGTATGAAGCCGTATTCTCTTTCTCCATATCAATTGTTAAAACAAGTTTGCTTAACACGCAGAGAATGTGGTTTGTAGTGACGGAGCGGAGAAAAGGGGAACAAAGAAAAGGAGGACTGGAAGAGGAGAGGAAGAGAGCAGCTTTGTCTCGGAGACAAAGTGAGAGGAAAAAGACTTTGTGTGTGACTTTCAGCAGGTCTTAATTAGGAACAGGACGGCTACCTCTTCCCTTGACATTTAACCGGACATTCTTGATAAATGTCACCCCATGGATACTCGGGACGGCAAATGGATGCATCACCAACTGCTTAATAACCTTTACAGATAGTCCTGCCAGGAATTCAAATTCTCTATCTGTGCTGTTCTCCATCCATAAAACACAAGCCCTAATCAACAAAGTGTGTGTGCGTGTGTGTGTGTGTGTGTGTGTGTGTGTGTGTGTGTGTGTGTGTGTGTGTGTGTGTGTGTGTGTGTGTGTGTGTTCGTATGTTTGTATGTGAATGTGATCATGTTTCTGTGGACATTTGTGCCTGTCTGGGTATGCTAAATAAATGTGTTACTCATTCGTGTTGTGTGTCGCTGTGTGTGTGTGTGTGTGTGTGTGTGTGTGTGTGTGTGTGTGTGTGTGTGTCTGTGTGTGTGTGTGTGTCTGTCTGTGTGTGTTTGTAGCACGTGGAGTGATGCATGTTCAAATTGGCTTGGCCATGTTCGTTGGCCTTTACAAAACCAATAAGAGCAAGGACTGTGAGAATGAGCATGAAGTGTTTTTGCTGTATTTATTATACAGACAAGCAGCCATTATATTTTTTAACTAGGCTGGCGTCGAAATATAGGGCACATATTTGACATTATCGGGAGGCCTTCTATTTAAATAAGGGGTTATATTAAAAAGAAACAAAGCGTTTGTTCTGCGACAGACATTCACTGTGCAACGCAGGATGTCTTAATTAAATAGTCAGTGTAAGATTATTCATAGAAGTTGCCTTGAATTTCATTTTTAATAAGAACACAGCCAACATGGGGACGAGTATGTCATTTTGCTGGGAAAAATTGGGTCCTGTTTGGAAACTAATTGGTAGCTGACTATATGTGACAACTTAGCGAATCACTGAGAGATTTGATCAGTTCTAAGTGTTTGTGTAAAGTCAGAGCCAGTCTCCACTCATACGATGGAAACACGACACATTCTGAGCAGAAACAAAATCATTGCTGGGGAAAAAAACGAATGTTTGGGCAGATTCAACTTTTTAAATAAGTGCACAACTTATAATCAGCACAGCATGCACGTTGTAGAATTGTTCTTTTTAAAAGATTTTGCAAGGGATAGACCAGGGATATTTTAATATATTTAAACCTCCAACTGACAATGGCATTGCGATGTTTATTATTTCCTTTGAAGTATCTCTTTGATATGGAGAATTGCTACATACATTTATATTTATGGTTTAAATAAGCATCAAATTAAGTCATTCAGCTAAATAATAATATGCTGTATAGTTTCTCTGTTGTCGGGGGCTCTTTTATCCATTCTCTAATGCTCTCCCTGGACTGGCACTCCTGAGTGATTTTGGTGTTTTTGTGTGAAAGTTGCTATTCTGGGTGTGGACAGACGTACAGTACAACCTTGTGTTTGTGTGTGTGTTTAGTTTGTGTGTGTCCCCGTATGTGTTGCAGGTTGTTTCATTGCTGTGGCTAATTGGATCTCCAGAGGAATAATTAGGTGACAAAAGTAAATGTAATGGTGCCTCCGCAACACAAAAAGATCTATGCCGTGCCTTTCAGTAAGACTCACCACACGGTAATGTTCGCTGGTGGCAAGAAGACAGAGATTCCGAGACACAGCACAGACTATACATTCTGCAGCGAAACCTTGCAGAAGAAGTGTCATCCATGTAATTAAGTATGACTAATTATATATATTTGTTGTCCTTACTAGGCCACAATAAATCTCATGCTTAGGCTATTTTGGACCCAGTAGCCGACACCCAAACAGCATGCATCATGTATGTGCGCCTTTGTGTGAGCCTATGTGTGTGAGTATAAACTGGTGTTTACTCTTTGTTTGCAGGTGCTGGGTGTCGAAGCAGTCACCCCTCCCTTGAGATTAATAATCCATTAGAAGTCCGTTTCACTAATGAGTGCACGGCGGTGCATCGGAGACTGGGGGAACATAAAAGACGAGTGGCAAATCTCTGTTTGGCCTAATCACAAGACCTCATAGTGGCCCTTTAGCATTCCTGGATAAAGATTACACGTGCCCACTAATATGTGTCACAGTGGGTCTCAACTGACAATCATACAGTCCTTGATATTGTGTTTTAAATGTTAATAGTATTTACAAATTGCCATTTTTGATGGTTAAACATATTATTATCTTATATATAAATATATGAGTTAAATTAGTGTTTTGAAGGAAACAACACAGTTATAGTGGTATGTTACGCAATACATACACGATATCAAGGTCCTCCGGTTAGTGCTTCTTATTCCAGAGCGACTGCATGTTCAAAGACGGCTGCCTTGCTAAGTATGTGCACCTACTGGGGCAGGGGAAATCACGGTGATATGTTTGAACCATGGTTCCAGAGGGGTTTGTGAGGGTACAAAGCTTTTAACTAGGACTGACTGATCAAAAAGGAGGTGCAAAACAGAGACAATTCCACACAGTGAACCACAATCCGACACAACTACAACTATTTTCATCTCCTACTTCAATGAAGAACAGAACATTTCCCACAAGTCCACATCTGGTATCCCTTTGGATACCCCCCTCCCCTCCTTTTTAGCAATCATAACATGACAGGTTAAAAAGGCCTTTCCAAAAGGCCGTTCCAAAGCGTGCATCCTAAGAAGCTCAGACACCCATCTTGCTATTTCGTTCATGTGAGATTCCAAGCATGTCGCCCATGTTCTCCTTCTCCCTCTCCTCCCTGCAGTCGCTGTCTTCCCCGGGGAAAGGCCTGCGGAGCGTTCTTTCGATTGCCCCCCATGATGGATGTGCGGCATGAGGAATCGGCCGTCCCACGGGCCGGGCCGTCATTTCTGGGTTAAACAGCATCCTATATCAAACCCAACTAAAGCTTCACCAGCAGAAAGCCTGTTTACTGGCGCGGAAAAGCACCGCAATCCATTTCCTGTCAGTGTGTCTCCAAAAGGCTACAAGAATGTAGACAGCCATTTGGGTGGAAGTCTGTGAGAAAATGGAAGGAGGGACAGGTGCTGTGGACTGGGTGGTTTGGAGCCTTTGTGATAACATGCAAGGGTATTCAACAGTGAGATTTAATAAATACGGTATATAGAGTAAAGGAACTCGCAGAATTATGACTACTGCAGACTACGCAGAAAGGATATGAATTCTCCAAACAGTTTATGAAATGTAGGTGAATTTGCATTTATTAGTGGAATTTTATTGTAAGACTAAAATATATATTAAGATTAGACCTAATATGATGAAAATGTACTATTACGTATTCTAAAGTGTTCTAATTTTCATAGACAAACTTTGATCAGGTTGTACAATTGTAATATAATTATTCAGTTAAAGATCACGGGTTTAATTGATAGAATAAACACTTAGACATGCCGACACACAATTCTGATTCTGTTCCATAAACACATTGCCATCTCTTTATTTAAAACTTTGCTTTATTGCTCAAGGACATTACTGAAGCGTGTCTCTTGCTTGATAATAACAATTCAATCAAATCATAGAGAACTTCTATCTCTAACATGATTCCCAGCAGCTCGACACTGGAGCAGATCTGCTCCCTTGCCATGGAAAGATGACTACCAAGGGTCTTTTTTTACAACGCTGTTCACAAATCCCATCACGGATGGACACGTTCTGAAAGAAGACAATAATCTGGGCCCGCATGCCAAAGGTGCACTATCGTTTGTAAATGGGCACATCCAACGGATTTGAATCAGTGCGTTGATAAGCTCCAAATGCACAGTGCTCTTGGCCCGCCGTGACATCCCGTTAAGAACACTGAGTAGCAACATACTCAACACACTACCCCGACAAAGAAGCCACCGTGGGCCGCCTGTTTGCTAAGAAGCAGTGCCACTTCATCCATGTTGAACGCCAGAGATAAGGCAGTTTGGCGGCTGCGGACCGTCTGGTGTACAGATAAACGAATCATGTTTCCCAAAGATTAGTCTGCAGTGCTGCAGAGCCCTCCCAAGCCCTTTCCCTAAGCCAGGAGTGGTCACAGGCACACTTTACACCTAGAAACATCATTAGACTAATCTACCACCTTTTAAAAAGTAAACCAACGCTTCTTTCCAAATGGTCTCTTTCAGGTTCTACTGTTGTTAGAATACACTTACTCAAGATCTCTGCAGGTCACCTGAGAAAGAGAGTACTTTCACACCGCACGCTATTGGCTCGTTCGCATTCTAGTTCCCTGGTCTGTTTCCATTACAAAATGCCCGAACAGGGAAAACCAAGCAGCGTGAAGCTAAACCCACGCCATCCATACTCTTTATTACAACGGGAGCTAACGCGGAGGAGTCTCACCTGTGCACCACAGGGACTGGCTGAGTCAATTAGCAGGATTGGTCGGTAGCCCCCAGCTTAGTGGTCAGAGGAGCAGCTCCTAGTGAGGGTGGGCCTCTCTGTCGGGGCCAGGTGAGGGATGGAGAGCCTTAATGAAATGCTAATACAGGCCACAGAAGTCAGGGCGTTATAATTGGAGCACAGCTGCTGCAGGGACCTGCAGTCTGCAGCTCATCGCCGACGGGTCAGAGCGATCAGGCCCCGCCTTGTCTCTGAGTGCGGCCAGAAATACCTGGCCTAAAACGGGGGATGGCAACTTAGTTTTAGAGGAGAAAAAGAAAGAAATCTGCATATGCTGTTAATGGGTGGGCCAATGTGATGAGTTAACCAATTGTCTGCCTTCAGGCAGTAGTTTTGCTCAAAGTTACGACGACTTGCTTATGTAACACACAAAATGAAATTTTGTTTACCTTCTCTCGTGAAATAAAATTGAAGCTGCATTCCGAGTACAATAATTAATGCAGGTATTAAACGAGGACCAATTAATGAACATTTGAATTCATGAACGGTTTTTATTGCAATGATCAACCACATTAATAACATTGACTGTCACTTTTGTCTCTCTGTGTGGTCTAAACCAATAACAAGAGAAGACACTATCACCCCCCTTCATACAACTATGAACAAGAGTATACTCTGGAAGGATGGAGACGCCTCAGAAACCGGCAGCCACGCGGTGTTGTTCTCTTAGGCTGCACCCCCCTTCGTGTTAAATGGCTGCTCAGTGAATCTGGGGACTACTTTTCCAAATGCACACTGAAACATACTAAGTGTTTTTCCTGAGTCTTGGAATGGCAAACATTACCACAAATGCTTTATTAACATAAACAACAAACAAACTGAACAACAAACAATGTACCCCCAATACATTTTTCACCGCTACTGGAATGTTTGTGTTTGTGTGTGTGTGTGTGTGTGTGTGTGTGGTTGGAGGAGGAGGAGGATGAGGAAGGGGGAATATGGTTTTAGCCCCTTCATCCAGTTTTAAGACTTCACCTTCCCTTTGTACACATCAGATGGCCAAGGGCATTCGTCATGAAACAATGCATGACCACGATGTAATTGATAGACAGAAGGCTGTTAAGGGGGAATGCTTGTCTCTCTATTGGGCTTTCAACTCCGTCGGTCAGAGGTATCTCAGGTGGCGGGGCTTTGGGAAGGGGTAAGAATCTTCGGCGTGCATGAATGAGATTCCAAAAAATTATGCAGACTTGGTGAGGAAGAAAAACAAAAGTGAAAACCATCGAAAAAGAAAACTAATTTAAGGATCCAATACTTTATTTTATTTATAATGTATAATACATATTACACAACATGTATTTTCTCAGAATAACCTGCACAATGTTATGGTCTATTCCTGTATCATCTCTCTTGTCAGTATTCATCAAATGCTCACAGGGGTAACATTCAGGCCCTTAAGACATGGCCTAAACAATGTGATGTTCCAACATGTGATTCAGGCTGACAGATGGAGAGCTGATTCTCTACAAGTGGGGTCAGAGTACAGTATCCCAACCGTGTGGCAGAATATACTAATATCCCCTTGCTGAGTGGTGCGGGGCTATTGGGCGCAACGATGCGTGGCCGTCTCCCTCTGATGCTCTCAATGAACTTATACCATGGTGCAGGGCGGGGAGGGGGAGGGGGAGGGGGAGGGGGAGCGAGGAACGGGGCAGACCGAGATAGAAAAAAGGGATCAACCAACAGATAAAAACGACAGATTCAGATGCAGAGTTTCGCTGCCCCAGAGATCGATGGATGACGCGTCCACCGTATAAAAGGCGTCATCCAAAGTGGTGCTGTCAAGCTGAAAGTCGACAGCACTATCACCTGTCAATGGCCACTCACCTTCCACTACAGTACAAACACTCCTGGGAATAAAAGTAAGCCAGCCACTCTGTCTGCATGCCGTCTAACAGAAAAAAGGCACACTGTTATTTTCAAGAACACCCGCCCCTCCCCCCCCCACTTACATCTTGCACACGTAGATCTTTGGCTAGTCATCTCCGGCTGATCTTCTTTGTCTAGACTTCCAGTGTGCTGTATTGTCAAAGTCTACTTATATATTATGCTCCCCTGGAAAAGGGGCTTGCAATGTGTAATTTGCCAGACCCAAAAAAAGGACAGTGAGCTGAGAGAATGTTATTTTCTTTTTCCTTTGGCGTTATAGACTCAGCGAGAGTTCTATGCACTCAAACGCGCCGCAGCCCTCCTTAGTTTAAGAAGAGCAGATTACGGCTCAATGCAAAAGTGTGAATTATGCATGGGGGATGCGGTGCTCTAAATTGCTTGTTCATTTCACCACGAGGAACATACTTTCCCAGCTCACCCATCCCTTTAGCATGTGCACACGTACAGTCTGCATGCAACACACACAGAATGCCACATGCAAACCCATACCCAAAAGTACAAACACACACTGTGCTGGGGTTAAAGAGCAAAGACATTTCTTGACCCAAACAGAATGTAGTGATTTGAAGAAAGTGCACTGAAAGCAGGACCTGACGCTTTGTCGGACTATACAAATGCTTTACAGGCTTTAGACCTTCTCTACCAAGGACAGAGGAAAAGTGAAGGCAATGTAGGAAAAGTTTGCTTGCATATTCCAACGCAATTTCACATTCTCTCCCTGCTCTCCCTCTCAATTTGAGCTCATCTGCACCACATAAAATTACAATTGCTTCTAGGTAAGCACCTGTGCTGGTGACTGATAACTGCATCTTTCAAACCTGTCCTTACAGAAGTCATTGCTGAGTTTTTCTTTTCCTCTGACTTTGACTCATCTGTCACTCTGCTTGTATCTACTGCCTCTTAGCCCGCTGCCAGCACAGAGAGATTTGGCACTGCTAACACACCGCATCATTTTTTGTTAGGCTCATCCAAAAAGAACACACATACAAACGCAAACAAACTCACATACAGACAAACACACAACGGTTGACTCACATGGCTGTACCTGAGCAGTAGCCTTCAGGCCTTTTCACTCCCCATACAAAATGTTGCTGCCACTACCATTTCGCCATCACATATAACCCAGGTTGCTAGATAGCCTCACAGCCACCACCCATTTATCGCCTCCTCTGTTTACATTGCCATTTATTTCTTCAATACTTTATGCCTCGGGGTTTTCAGCTGGGGATAAACGATAGATAAAGCAAAGGGAAGATTTGCTTGCTACACCAGTCAACCGGTTCCATGGCGTATGGACCCTTTTTCTGGGGGGAGCAAAACAAATACGTAATGGAATAACATGTAGGACGAGGAAAGTCAACTGGTCATGTGAAATATAAACTCTCTGAGGCTAGGAGTTGACGGTTTATGAAAAAGGCAATTTACTGGAAGTATGTAGATTCCTAAGATGCATACTGACAGCGCACAGTGCACACCTACTTTGAGATGCTGAATAAAATGATTTGACTCTAGTGGGTGAGAAAGTAAACATACTATACTACACATACCCTACTGTCCTAGTGGCCGCAGACTGGAGGTTGTCCTGCTGTGCTCGCTGAACGGCACAATCAATTCATTTTAATCACAATGGACAGCGTTGGGACCGCAGGGAGCGGCAGGCTAATTGATTGGCAGGCATTTTCACATACAGTATGCAACAGAATGTCAGGCACATCCTTGCCACTGACCTGTGAGAGCTCCTGGCAAAACAAACTGATGAGGGTAATTTATCATGTGGCGCTCTGACGAGCTGACGCCCAGGCCGAGGTCCACTCAGGCTATTGTTAGTGGCGTCAGTCAGCTGTCAAGCCACGGTGGGCTGAGCCAGTGGAGAGGAGAGGAGCCTACAGAGAGAGCGAGAGAGACAGGAGGTGCCAGAGAAGGAGGGACGGAGAAGAGAGCTTTAGTATAGAGGAGTTGAGGGGGGAGGAGATAAGGAGAGATAAGGAGAACAAAGGAGAGATAAGGAGAAGGGGACAGAATGATTGGCGTTGAGCTGAGGTATAAGATGGAGGCAGGAAGGTACCATGGTAGCACAGACCCAAGCACGACTCTGAGAGAGGTGCCATGGTTCACAGCTGCTGCACACTTTGCCCACTGATCAATGGACTGACAGGTTGACAGGTTTAATGTTCATCTATAAATCAAGGCTCGAATATGTGTGATACATAAACACTTTGGAACTAAACGGGTGAATGCATCAGCACAGTGGTGGCCATTCTATATATATTGTTGAAGACAAGCTTAACACTAACCAAGCCCCTTGTCACACAGTCTTTGGGCATTAAACCATTCTGTGAGACCTCCGGGTTAAACAAATTTCATTCTAAAAGCAAGAGACGAGTATTTTGTCTTTGTTAAAACAGCATAATATTCTGTAAAAGCATAAAATATCATAAGTCATAGAACTCACCCTTACGGGTTAAAGTCAACATTTGATCAGTATCATCGTAATTATGGCCGACCATATTTCCCTTGAGAACAGTTTGGCCAGAAACATAGTCTGGGGCTGAAGGGAGGCCATACGACTCATTAATAGAGCATGCTAGACGCATTCCAGCCATGCTATTGGATCCATTGCCTGGGAGGTTTTTTATTTCTTTGACCAATTAGCTGTCTCAACAACCTATAGGCCGTGAACGTTTCTCTGCAGGGACTTTTTAAGGCCATGCTCTATTAAATCAGTGGGCCTGCCGCGCAGCTAAACATCATCATTGGACTCCTAGGGCCCCTGAGTGATAGAGCTCCCCACCAAATGCCATAAGCATGGGAAGTCATAATCACCATCGTGTCTGTTGTCATTGCTGTTGCCGCTCTGTAGTCCTTCCGGGGATGTCGATGGGTTTGTTTGTGTTGTTGTTCAATTGCCATTTTAACCGATATGGTTGGGTTGGTCGTATGATCATTGGGTTCACCCTTGCTGGAGGGTGTAAGTGACTCTTTTTCAAATTTCAAACAGTTTTTTTTCTCCCACATTTTGACATTCAGAAGAACTATAGAGATACAAAATGATGTATGAAGAAGATGCAGATCTTTTATATTGTCATCACGCAAATGTTTATAATGTCAAAGTGCACTCCAGCACACACTAATTGGCAATCGTATATGTTTGAATGAGTTTGATCAGCAAAGTCCAAGAGCGGGAAACATTTCATTCAGGGAATAAACTTTCAATCATGTTTATTTTTACATAAATGCCGATTACCATATAAAGCATCTTCCTGAGGCAACATCTTAATAACAAGCTCATTAGACTAATTTGATTTGTTTGTGCCAACCTTTGTATTCAGGGTCAGTGCTTTTGCAGCACACAAACCTCTTTATTTAGAACACACAATCTCGTCATAAAATCCCATATCTCCTGACCCTGTCAAGGTTCCTGTCTGTTTTCTTGTGGACCTTGTTTATTCCTCAGGTACCCCACCTCCGCTCCCCTCCTCCCTCTATCCTCTTTGCCTTCTATTCGTCACCTGTTCACTCTCCGACTCATACTCGAAAACCCCGACAATCACCTCCGTGTATGGACAACAAGTCATCCCTGATCCTCCAATAACAAGCGAGGCCCCCCGGGGGCCCCAGTGTGCTGTGGGCATGTGAACCCATCGACCTGGAAGAGCAGAGAACATCCACCCCACTCTTCAAAACATCCCTCCGTGCTGTAATACTCTGGGTGTCCAAAAAACATTGGAGCAGATTGCCTGCCAACATTCTCATTACTTTAGCCTGTGGCCCTGTGGGTTCTGTACTGACGACCTGGTGGGAACGGGCAGCTGCTCTAAACTGCTATCATCATTGTGTTGGCACTGCACCACCATTTTGATCCCCTCTGAGCGGCTGATCAAAATCTGCCCTGTCCCTGACGTGGAGGAGCCCATTGTTTTGGGGATTAAGGGGGATTATGGGGCGGATGCCAGCAAGTAACGGGAACTCAGGTTCCGTGACCCTTCCACTAATCATTATGAGACGGATCCAGAGAGCTCATCTGTTTTCAAGCCAAGATCTTATTGGATTATCAATTATTCATGAGAGACGAGGAGGAGGAAGGAAAAGGATAGAAAGATAGAGAGAGCAATAGAGGCGTAACTTTAGTCAGACCGCCTTAATCCATGGTGTCATCACTGTGGGGACCAGCTGAGTCCTAGAGGTGTGCGTGTGTGTGTGTGTGTGTGTGTGTGTGCGTGCGTGCGTGCGTGCGTGCGTGCGTGCGTGCGTGCGTGCGTGCGTGTGTGCGTGCATGCGTTGGAGGAGGGATGGGGGTGGAGGGGTTAACCGTCATCATCCTCCCTGAGAGGGACTCCGGTCTCTTGTAACAAACTTATCAGATCTTAATGAATGAACATTACATAAAACATCTCAAAGGTTCCTAAAGCTAAACTAATTATCCCAAGCCAGCCCAATGGAGATCCCCCCCCTCCCTCCCTATAAATTCAGACGTTACCATGACATTAATCACATGATCCGTTAAGGAATACTTCCTACCCCTTCATCACATGTCACTCATCCCTTTCCTATTTCAACTCAAGCCAACAAACCCCTTTGATGGATGAATCACTGTTTGTCAACTTTGAATGGCGTAGAAATAAATCATGGTGCCGAGCGGTTGCCCCCCCACCCCACCCCACCCCACCCCGCCCCTATCAACGTATCTTGTGGTCTGGTGGTGAAAGGAGAAGAAAAAAGGAGGGATGAAGGAGGGTGGTTGGGGAGCAGTTAGCTACCGACTGTCTCAGGAGAGTCTCTCCTAGAGGTTGGCTGACGTTGTGTTGGCGGTTCTGCTCAGCAGGATCTCAGGGGGATCGCTGCGGATATGGCTGATCAAAGTAGAGCCCCAATCAGCTTCGATCCCTGATCTGACTAGTGGCGAGCGTGGTCTCTTCCATCTTTACTGATGGCAAGCTGCTGCCATGCTACACCTTTTGTGGTTTGTCCAGCTGTTGAACAAATCCTTCCCTGTTTTCCATCTTTAGCTTTATCTTTGAAGTAAGTTTCCCAATTAATTAGGTAGCGAAAGGTTGATTGCTTTACACTGTATTTTCGTTCTATATAGCGATGGCTAAAAATAAACTTTAAATAATTTTCCCAACTCAACATTTTATTCATTGAAATGCATAAGCAGTCTAGTGAGTGAGACACCATACAAATGCTTTATTTTTGGAGCACAAATGATGACATATGAACGCTTTGCGCAACAAACACCATTCCTTACGTCTCAGTAAACTTTCCATGAAGTTCCATTGTCCCTGTACCAAGGCGTCCTGCCCTTCAGCGGTGTCATCGTGGCAGCGTGCAGCCACCTCTGATTGTGTGAATTGTTTTGGCAGGGGGGCATGCCATCTTCTCTCTCCAGCCTTCCCTCTGCAGCGGTGAGGGCCTGCCTCTGCCCCAGCTCCTCCTGGGAGAGTTCCACCCTCTTTACGAGAGGCTGTTAGCGCGCTAATCGCTTCAGCTTCCCTCCATTATTAAGGTGCAAGGTGCCAGGGGAACCAGCGGGTCCCTCATTTTGCACCTACTTTTGAGAGAGGATCCCATAAGCTCCAGAGGATGCCCCTGGGCTGCTTTATAAAATGAGAGACCCAAGCCATCACACATAGAATATGGAACATCTAGAATAGGATTTTATGCACCAGCACATATTGGTACAATTTCTGGTGCAACAGTGTCTGGTGATGGTGTCTGGTGCTGAGAAATGAAGTCATGCTTTAAGTTTTACTAGAAACTTAGAGTTGCCTGATTACTTATACACATACATATACAGTTAATATTTATACAGCAAAAAAATGCAGTTTCAAGTGTGATATTTTGACATTTTAATAAGTTAAGTAGTTATGCTTAAGTGTTTATGATCAAATATAACTGACCTTTATAATGACGATATCTAGAATTCATCAGGGGTTAAACTTTCCACGCCTATTACCAAGCACTGCCTTTGGCAGTAGAACTGAAAAATACCAAGTCTATTACAGCAGGAGGATAAGGACACCATATATGGTACCGGTCCATTTCAAAATGATAGGCCTTGTGAATACACCTGTTCTCTGTTCTTCAATTCATTGAAACCGAAGTACGAGCATATTCCTATTATAACAAAAACCACTTAGAATTCAATACGATATTGTGCAGCAGGGACATCCAAAAAAGTTCTCTTTACATATATACTTTTCATATACTTTATTACGACAAGCGCTGGAAAGAGGAACACGATGATAATAATTATAATGATATTGAGTCCCTCGACCTTGTTATTTCTTTAAACGAATACTTAGAACCCTGTGGCTTTTTTTTATCCAAGGGAGCAAAGGAATATATGTGTCTGACTGAGCAGTTTACCAAAATTTGAAATGGGAAGGAGAAGGGAAGCCCATCATAATGACAACTGAGTAAATGTGACTCTGATAGGAAATTGCCAGTGTGTATAGGGGAAAAGAGAAAATGTCTATCGAAAAAATAAAAGATTACCCAGGCCAAAAAAAAAAACAAAAAAAAACGTTGCTTGTCACTCATCCCTGATGAAATAAAACAGCCATTAGAATGCCATTGAAGGCTTTGCTCTTTGCCACCGAGGCACTGTCATTATGAAGACAAACCCAAAGATTATTCCAGCCGCTGCGTTATCACGCAAATGCATTCGAATTAATGAGAGGACGTGAAGATTTGCTTTTAGAGTAATTATACTTAGGTTGATTATGCTGGAACTGGATTGTAAGCGACGCCGCACTATGTCTCGTCTTGTCATCGAAGTAGGATTACATGACATGTCACGCAATTGGCTGTTGCAGCTTGGCTTTCCTGTCTTTGTCTTCTGGCCTCGGTATTCTTTTTCATTCTATGGAGGCAAGGCATCTCACTGGTTAAACTAGCATCGCCCCCCCCCCCCCCCTTACCTCACTGATAAGTCATTTGTATGTTGGTTTCCAATGTGGAAACTAATACAATACGTGCTGTGAGAGAGATCTGTGTTTTTAGCTGCGCTCTACCGCCTGCAACTGGCTCCTCTTTGCTAATCGATTGGAATTCAAGTGCCAGCTGAAGGTTTATATTTAATCCATCCTCCCGTCAAATTTTAAAGGGGGACAGCTGACCCAACCAATATTATTTATGATTGAGGAACAGGGTCATTTGCCTTGAGTGACATTTGAATAAGTACATAGACAGCCCAATGACCCTAATAATTAATTCAAGAACAGAACGTTATTTTGAGTTATGCCAAGCGCCAGGGTGTGTGCACCTGGACTCTGCCTGGTTGACAGTGTCATCAATCTGCTCCGCACAGCCGTAAATCCTCCACTTGCCCCCCGTCTGCTGCTGGACTTGGAATTGGGTTTCACAGCAGATATGAAGCCCTCAGTCAACGTTTTAAAACATCATCTTTGTCTTGATCCACTGATCAATAGTAGTCGACAGAGAGGAATAACACCATAAAGCAGATTTACAGTTGTGTTTGCAAACCAGTCAACCTCGTCCAATGAGACAGAACCAGCATGTGGGTCTGCTAGGGAATCTCAACACAAATATGATATCGTTAAGCTCTTATTATTATCTATTTCGCTGCCTTGTTATTGTTGCATATAGTCCAGGGTACACATAAATGTAGCTCACACACATGCCCTTGATAGTTGTGTCAGGTGTGAGCTGCACTACATTTGTATTGCATGTAATCTCTTGCATCGTGCGCATAATAATTGGATGGACTTGTCTGTGTCTCATGGAGGTAACACTGATAGGGCTATTGGTGTGCATGGCATTCACCACAGCCCTCCGTGGATGGCGTTCGATTTGTGTAAGAGTGGGATGCATGCAATGATACACAGTGTCCAAGGAGTGGACGTGCTTCTTGGAACCGCCTCTGGGGTCACTCTCCTTCATTTTCTGGTGAATGTCGGAGTGGACACCTTCTTCTCTCCTTTCACAGATGAGATATCGAAACACTTTTCACCTAAGTCATTTTGAGACATAGTAGAAATAAAATTGGTCTTACACAAATCATGTCTCGCAATCGCCTTAGCAAAGAGCCTATTTAAATGTATGGGGCAGTGTTACAGTGAAGTCTCACCCTGGGAGATTGCATTGACTTCATCAGAGGGCTTCCCCTGGGGGCCAGTGAAATGCGCACACGCTCCATGAGGCTCACTGTTGGACTAATGAAGAGACAGGATTTGATTAAACCATTTCAAACATCATTTGGTCCCTTATGCGGCGCAAAGAGGGGCCCCTACCGGGCATACTTAACACCCCACGGGCCCAGGCGGGAGGCCGCCATCCCCCCGTCGAAGGTGAGTCCACAAATCACTGTAATGCATTCAACGGGGTCGCTGGCTGCTCCCCCACCCCCCCCACCCCCGACTGCCATTCGCCACAGTGGTCGTTAAAAATTCATTAGACAATGTTTGTGTCTTCTCCTCAAGGATGTCACCCGTGATGCCTGGCTGTGTGTGTGTGGGTGTGAGTGTGTGTGTGCACGTGAGCATTTGTGAGAACTTTGTTGCGAACTGTATTGTATATGTATATTGTCCTTTACAGAGATGTACAGTGACTACTGCACATTATTTAGGTGTTCAAATTCTATGGTTCTTGCTGAGTTTAGCCGGTTAGTACTATGTATTGTTTGTACTACCTGTATTTCCTGACATTACCACAAACGACCACAGTCTAACATTTTATTTGACTTCCGACCAATCCAGCGGCATACTGACTCTACAAGAACGCCAAGCACCAATCGCTTAGTCATCAGTTTTTAAAATGCATTCTCATGCAAAGAATGTAAGCACTGTAAACCCCTCTCGCTCTCTTTCGCTTACCTCCCCCTCTCCCCGGTGTGTATAATTTATTCAGCCCTCAGCATAGCAAGCCTAATCCTCTGCTGAGGCTTTTAGGTGCGCCTAATTGTATGAAACTGTAAAAAACGGGAAGTCCGACGCTCCCATAATCACCCCTTGCGTGAGAAGAGGGGGATGAAAAGGAAAAAAAAAGAACTACAGAGCCAAACCACCGGCCATATTTTGATGCCGGGGGAATCTGCTGTCAGCGCTCCTGCTCTGTGTGCCAGGAGAGAGGTATGGGCGTAGCTTGGCCACTGGCGGTGACAGGTGAACGGGTAGAGCCACTTCGGCACCGTCCGCCGACCCCTCACGCCAGCTGACAGGATGCAAATGAGTTTTTAAAGGAGATGGCGAAGGCCGGCCATTTCTCTCCCTTAGTGGTCAGATGAGCTAGCCGGGCCCCCAGCTGCCTAGTGTCTCCAAGATCAGCTGGAGCTCAGCTCCATACATTAGACCCCTGATTATCTCTGCCACAGCATACGGCTCAACATATTTCTCTCTCTCTCTCGCTCTTTATTGTTTTGACTCTTCTTTTCTTATCTCTCTCGCTCTTTATTGTTTTTGACGCTGACTCTTCTTTTCTTATCTCTCTCTGCTCTGTTGCTTGTCTTTTTCGATGCATGAGTTCAGGAAAAAAGCTGACAAGAAAGCATAAAAGAGAAAGAGCAAGAGAGACCGGAGAAAGATAGCGAGAGAGATAGAGAGAGTGAGAGCAAGAGAGAGGGAGAGAAAGAGAGATGGAGAGAAAGAGAAAGAGAGAGAGAGAGAGAGAGAGAGAGAGAGAGAGAAAGAGAGAGAGAGAGAGAGAGAGAGAGAGAGAGAGAGAGAGAGAGAGAGAGAGAGAGAGAGAGAGAGAGAGAGAGAATGGAGAAAATGGATGGTGTAAAAGTATAGGGTTGCAGAGGCAGGTGTAAGCGTATTGTGTAGAGGAAAGCTGGTCCCACTATGAAAGCAGCCGTGGCAGTGTGTTCCAGGGCGGTGCCGGCCACTTCCATCCAGTCACTGTGCCTGCTACAGGCCTCCTCAAGTCATCAGTGGTCCTGATATTACTGCACTGAGACCCACTGAGAAGAAAAGCAGTGGAATAAGTTGTTCAGTAGCTGGCCCTAGCCATAGCACGAGTTCCTATCCTGAATAGCATGTTACCGTCCAAAGGCTTTTTAGGTGTGCAAAGGTGAATGGAAGTAAAAAGCCTTAATATATATGTAAAAAAAGTTAAGGCTTGTCCACACCAACAATAACTATACAGTACAACAATAGTGAAGATGATTGCTGTCTAACTCTATCAGATTGCAGGTCTAAACACAAAAAAAGGTCTTAGTCTTGTTTTCAATCATCTTTTTTGAAACACCCGCATACTACTATAGTCACTGCTGCTTGGAATGCTTTTGTTATTTAAGTCTTCCATGGGACTATTTGTGCACTTCACACTGTCAACAAAACACAGTTTGACTTGAAAACAAGATGTATTGTCATAATAGCTACTAAAGCATGGCTCTAAAATGCTCCATTATTCCTGCTGTCGGTTCAGACATCATTATATTATGGAAGCATTATCCATTTAAGGGAAATAACATATTTGAATATTTATAGTTTTCATCATAGTCACAATGTGATGTGTGAATTGGGAACAACTTAAACCAAGATGTTATCCCTTGTAGCATTAGGCCAAATGAAGCACACCTGCACCTGGATAAACAAAAAACCTTGAGTGCCCGGTGACAGCTGCTGGTTCTAAACTCAGGCTGCTGGTGGAGAGTAATGGACCATGAACACCCAGCTGACACCAGGTTTTCCTCCCCAGACCAGACAGCCGAGGTGCAGGTAAAGAGAGGCCCGTGATGAGGTCAATCCAGGATACAGAAGACAGCAGGCAGCAGGTCAGGTTGTAGGTCGGAGAGATCAGACAGCTTTCGATAGGGGGTTTGCATCATAGGTTTTACTTTAAAGATAAATTACTTTCAGATATTTCTCATGTTCATATCAGAATTTATATAATATAATATAAGAAGTGGCTAGCTTGACTTTGAAATGATGTAATACCTTATTTTCAATAATTATGTTGTTAGTCATTACACCACAAGCCTTTTAAATGTAGACAAATCAAGCACTCAAACAGCCACTCACAGTCACGCTGCTATCAAGCCATAGGCCATTTTTAAAAGGAACATGTGTTCTGGAAAATACCCTTGGATAGAAACAAGCTCCACAAACTCTTATTGCTTAACATGGAATTGTGAAGAAAGAAGCCCAGTGGGTTGCGAGTAACATCCGGATTTAAAATTTAATTAAATCACCATTCTTCGCGTTGAGCCTTGACACATTAATGGTCGTTGGTCCCTGACAAATGTGCTGCTACTGGTTCTGTAAACCTGGGCTCATTCCTATGATACAAGTTTGTCTATCCTTTGGGACGAAGATTTTATGAACTATTAAGATGGAGAGCACGAGTATCTGTCATCTCAGAAATGTGAGAAAGCAGTCGAGAAGTGTTGCCGAGAACGAGTGTGTGTGAGGGGAATGGGAAGGAGGCTGATAGCACTGTTTAGCACGCAGCACTGGGAATTGAACACCGCTGCCGCCAGTGGCAGTGGCGCAGGCCAGAATCACCTGTCATCACAGATATTTTCACAGGCCAGATCTATGTTTGACATGTGTTGTGCAGTATATTTCATGCCATAACTCTTTCATAATTAAATATAAAATCAAAACGCATCATCTGTCATTATTCATTATGGTGATTAACTGACTCTGATTCATTCAGTCAACATAAAAATTCAACCAAAACATGCATGCATGTATGAAGGTGCATCATAGTCCTAATAAGTCTAAATCCCCTTTGTAGTGTTCGAGGAATCCATACAAATATGAGACATATAGCAGCATGTTTATGTGGCAGATGTAGTCAGCCTGAGAGTTAATGCTTTTCTTGACAGTGTCCCTAACCTTGACAGATTATTGGCCACGAACACAAAACTGAGCCATTTTATAGGTGGAAAATATTGGCAGTGGAAGAGGCATCGTTCGAATGGAGGCAGCTGCATGGCAATATTGCTTATCGATCCCCCCTCACACTTAATCAGATTTATTTTGTAAACAAAGACTTACAGTATAAAATTTGAATTAGCACGTAAATGTTATCTATCACAGAAAATAATAATAATTTGTGCGGCAGGTGCAGTATTGGTATTGCAGAGATTTATCTCTGAGCAGTGAACCGAGGGAAGGAATCTTCTCCTGAGAGTTTAGTGCCGGCTATAAAGCCTTTGAAGGCCTGTCTGGTTTTTTCTCCTCTTGTAAAGTCTGTTCAATGACAGCTACAGTGCACACCCACACACACACACACACACAAACAGACACACACACACACGCACAAATTGACACGCAAACACACACATATACTCACCCACGCAAACAGTTGTGCGCAGTGTGCTTGCATGATTACAAAGCCACAAACACATACAGTAAAGCCGTGTGTTCCTGCTTACTGCAGTGGTAATATACACCACCACTCTTATGCCAAATCACACAGATTAAGTGACTGTAGGCTTATATGTTTGCACACACTCAAACATAAATCCAAATGTGATAAGTGACAGAGATACACAAACGACCTGCAAAAATCAAATTAACCCAGTAATAGGGAGCCCAAATTGACTCCCAACAGCATTATCCTTATCTGTTACTCTCGTTTGTCGACTACCTGAACACATCCCCATATTTGTGGCATACTCACTCATTGTGCACCGCTAACCAAATTAAAACATGTCGTGGCATGACTCTGAAACATGAACAAACCTCAAGGATTTAGGGCAGATTATTGGAATTCAATCACTTGTAATGAAATATTTCCCAATCTTGACAATGAGGCTTCGGCAGGAGAATCCCTCTGGTTCCACCCGAATCTCATTTGCATCTCAACATATTCCTCAGTCAATAACAGAGCTTCATAATCACAGCCAACAGAGCTTTAGCATATAGCCAGCTGGTGTTGGCACAGGCTTAGCAAGTCAAAGCAGTGTTAGCTAGCAGTGTAGAGGCCAAGTGGGGGTCAGTGTACAAGAGAGTTGAATTAGACCAGGCATCGCAGGGTTAGTACAGAAAGCAAACAGCCAGGGCTGCAAAATCATCTGAGGCTTAGTCTTTGTAAAAAAGGTGTTGTTCTTAGGGTTATGGACTGTTCTGTACTGCAATTTGTTTTAAGGGTGCTTTAGGATCAACGTTGGATTCCCGTTGTATGTCAGACACCCTTTCTGTGGACTGAGCTTCTGATGCATTCATCCTAAAGCGTCAACGTAGCGGCTAGGCTGGACCACTTCTGTAGCTGGTCCATGAAACATCTTTACACTGCACAATTATTCTAGTGAATGCATTATTGACTGGGTATACAGATCAGACTCACCGCCATTTGGATATTGAGTGTCACATAAAAATGATGTTAATTATATTAAATCCTTCAGTGAAATTAATTGTAAAACTCTTCATTAGGGATATCATTGGATTTTGTTAATAAAATGAATACACAGTTCGACCAGGACTCGTGTTTAGTAATGCTATTGGGTGTGCATGCCTTGTTATATGTTGTATATTAGGGTAATCCTTTTAATAAGAGACCCCTCTCCCAAAAAGAAACAAATGGTGACTTCTTATGACAGGAGAGTGAACAAAGAGGAAGAAGCGAATATGATACCTCAGATTGGATAAATCCTATGGCCTGGGGTATTACATATGCTCTATTTGGCAAGTAAAGGTTCTTTCATATGTTTAATTTATTTTTAAAATATTGAATGATAAAAAATATTGAATGTAAATGATTCTAAGACTGCAATGTGTCCTTGCTT